>JBAMBJ010001760.1:0-22067 GCA_037043495.1 Drosophila recens | reverse complement strand
AATCGCTGGACAGATGCGCGCATACCCGTCAATTACTGGACAGATGCCTCTATTGTTCTGTACTGGATAAAGGGAAATGTCAACCGATGGAAAACGTTTGTCGCAAACCGAATAGCCTACATTTTGGATCACAGCGATGCAACCCAATGGAAACATATCAGCACATCTGAAAATCCTGCCGATTGTGCAACCAGGGGATTAACGCCAACCGAAATATCCAAGTTCAGTCTCTGGTGGAACGGCCCTCGCTGGCTATGCGAGCCTCATCATACATGGCCAGACTCCAGATTACCCCACATGAAATTTAGCGAAACTGCATTGGAAGCTAAATCCCAGATGTCAACTTCATTGATCGATTCTCCACGTACAATAAATTGGTCCGGATTACCGCTTACGTACTCCGTTTCGGTCTCAATGCTCAAACTCGGAAACAGCGGAACACAGGACCTCTGTCTGCACCCGAACTTGATAACGCTTTGCGATGTGTTGTGCGCATGGTACAGGCGGAAACGTTCGACGCGGACATGAAGGCGATCAGGAATCACAAACGCCTACCCGCACGGAGCGCGTTAGCTAACCTCACACCATTCATCGAAGACGAGATCTTAAGGATTCGTGGACGTTTGAAGCATTCTAATTTATCATTTGACCGTAGACATCCAATTATCTTACCACATCGTCATTCTTTTACAGACTTGGTAATCCAGCACTCACATAAAACGACTCTACATGGAGGAGCTCAATTGACGTTGGCTCACATACGATACAAATTCTGGATCCCTAATGGCAGGCGAGCAGTGCAACGTGTAATCAGGAAATGCGTCATCTGCTTTCGCGCAGCACCCACCGTGGGACATCAGTTAATGGGTGACCTACCAATACACAGAGTCAACCCACCAAATCGTCCATTCATTGCAACAGGAGTTGACTACACGGGCGCCATAGAAATCAAGGCTGCACGCTTTCGCGGCACAAGCTCATACAAGGGATATATTGCCATCTTTATTTGCTGTCACCGGGCTCTCGACGGAGCATTTTCTACAGGCCTTTGCGCGCTTTACGGGACGTCGAGGACCAGTGCAACATATGTATAGTGACAACGGCACTAACTTTGTAGGAGCTCGCAAGGCCTTGAGCAACGTCGACGATATTCGAGCAGATCAAATTATTACCGATGCGTCGGTCGCCATACAAGGCATAACATGGCATTTCACGCCCCCGTATTCTCCCAATTTCGGAGGCATTTGGGAAGCTAACGTCAAGTCGGTGAAGCATCACCTAAAGCGGATTGTAGGCAGTCATAAGCAAACCTACGAGGAGCTGTCAACGGTGCTGGTCAGAATCGAGGCGTGTTTGAACTCTCGACCACTCGGCCCGCTCACTGCTGATTCCGACGACTTGGACGTACTTACTCCCGCTCACTTTCTCATCGGAGATACACTACTTGCACCGCCGCAAAGTTGGCCTCAAAAATCATCGCTTCGAGATCAATTCCTTGCGCAGCAGAATTTGACACGCCAATTCTGGACACAATGGAGTCGTGATTGGCTGTCACACTTACAAACACGGCCAAAATGGTGTCAAGAAAAGGAAAACTTTCAACTCAACGATTTAGCCATCATTAAGGACGACAACCTGCCACCAGCTCAGTGGACTCTCGGACGAGTCACTCACCTACATCCTGGACAGGACTCGCTGGTCAGAGTAGTGACGCTCAAAACAAAACAAGGCAGTCAGAAACGATCAGTCTCAAAGCTTTGTCGCCTACCGATTTCTGGCTAATGGCATCAACAATCGCATTCACTCTCACTCACTCGTTAACCAATTACACATATATGTAACTTTGACTTTGCTCTTTCAGCCCCTAGCTTGAAGAGGAGGACATCAGACGAACACAGGATCAACACGGCAGCAGAATCATCATGCTGGTCCAGCATTGGCGGGCGGCATGTTCAGTTCCACATGTTCAGTTCCACTGTCACAAACATTCGTCCTGTTAATTAACATTGGAATGTTAATTGCTAACATTCTGCACTCTTCAAAGAGTGCAATCTCAGTTGACGAGCAGTAATTCTTTGTACTCAAGAGCAGCAACAACTCAACTTTCTCGATCGTGTAAATTAATTGAATATAATTGTTAAACTTAAACTGAAAACTATTGGAAATATATTGAATGTAATTAAGTTGCGTGAACTGCTTTATTTCTCAAGAACCTCCACTACGATGACACCTCCGCTATTTTAGCCAAGGCGTCACACTCGCACATGGTGGCCCATGAGGGGAACTTGCAGAAAGGCATAAGAACAAATTTAACGTAACTTTTTATTAAAATCAAAGTCACCTAACGCGAATTGCGAGTGCCTCCGTTCGTGCTATATATTCATCTTCATAAACGATCCATTTGAGTTGATTTGTTGCTGGCTCTGTATGTGCATACAAAAACGGTGCACTCAGCTCGATAGCGCGCCTAAAGCAAAATTTGCACATACATACAAGCCCGTTACTATTTGGGACTTGTACATACATACAAGCAACGGTGCACTCAACTCGATAGCGCACCGCCAAATATCTACATATCTACAACAGCCGTTATCTCTCGACGTTTGACGAAAGAAGCACAAAGGGGAATCGACGCAGATCTGTACAGCCACGCAGCAGCAGTTACACAGAGGCTTAGGTAAAGGGGTAAAGTTCACAGTGAGTATATGTGTAGTTGGTATACGAGTTTAGCTGAGTGATACACCTACATAAATATGACGAACTCCAAAGATGACCCGGATGGCATGCCACTGGACAATCTCGAAAAGATTCAAGTGGAACGTGTCAACTCATTAAAGCGTGTTTTACAGAATTTCAAGAAAGATCCCGTTTCAAGAAAATCGGAACCCTACTTTGCAAAGCGGCTACAACAAATCGACGGTATTAACGCTGCCTTTGAGGGAACACATCACGTTCTCGTTTGTACAGAGGGATACTCAGAAAGTGAATACTGCACCAAAGATGTTGTCACATCGTTCGAGGAGAAATTTATGGAAGTGTATTGCCTAATCGCCGAAGAGCAAAAAAGAATGTTTCCAGACGTTACATCCGACACGCATATGATGAATTCCACCGCTGCAACAGGTGGCAATACTGCAACTGCTGCCGAGGCTCACGTTCAGATGCCGAAATTGCCAGTGCCCAAATTCTCTGGAAACTGCGTAGACTGGCCAGGATATCATGATGCGTTTTCAAGCTTAGTTCACAGTAATGAGCGCTTGAATAACATCCAAAAATTTCATTTTCTCAAGGAATCATTGCCCTCTGGAAAAGACAACGATATCCGCCAGATCCCGTTAACAGATGCCAACTATCAGGTGGCTTGGACAACTTTAGTCAAGCGGTACAACAATCCACGCCTCGTGTTTTCAAACCACATGAACACATTGTATGCCTTGCCAAGTTTGACGAAGAAAAAGCCAGACGATATACGTTTTCTGATTAGCACTGTCAACGTGTGTGTGGCCGCTTGCGAAAGCATCAAGGCACCATTGAAAGGAGGCGATGAGTGGCTTGCTCATTATCTAGCATCAAAGATGCCCAAGGAAACACACACTGCCTGGGAGCATCATCTAGGCAGTGGATCTGGAATCCCTTCATACCAGGAATTCGAGAAGTTTCTCAACGACCGCCTGGTCACTTTGGACACCATCGAGAATCGAAACGTCTCCGGCGGCATTAAAGCTGCTTCTTTACCGGCAGATTCTAGCAAGCGCATCAATATTCATAACACCCAAGCACAGTCGAGTCCTCCAGCACTCCGCTGTCCCCATTGCAACGCCGATCATATTCTTCGTCGCTGTCAGCAGTTCCTAAGCCTAGACTGCAATCAACGTAAGGAGGTCGTAACTAAAGCCAGAATCTGTTTCAATTGCTTGAGTAGCGCTCACAAACTTGCGCGTTGTACCAGTAACAAAAATTGTTTTCTTTGTGGGCAACGGCATGATACGCTGTTGCACAATCCAGCGATAGTACCTGCAAGTCAAGCAGCTAGTGCAACGACCAAATCAGCAACACAATCTATGCCTGTTATGGACAATACCGCTTCCTCATCCAATAGCAATACTAATCCAAATCTTCAATGTTATTCCTCAACAGCCTCTCCAGTAGCACGGCGGAATATATTGTTAGCCACAGCACGGATCATTGTCAGCAATCCAAACAACGGTCTCCAGGCAACTCTAAATGCTCTCATCGACCAAGGATCTGAGGCAACACTTATCTCAGAGCAGGCAGTGCAATCTCTATGGCTCCCACGGCGCACGACTCGCGCTTCAATCACCGGCGTCGGCCAAGATGCAGGTCGACGTTGCAAATCTACAGTTAGCTGTCACATCCAAACTGCAGTTAACCCAGAATTCACCTTAAAGGTCGACGCAGCGTACGTTTTAAACTCATTGACGTCGACATGGCCAAGTCAATCATTTTCACCGCAAAAGTGGAAACACATCGAAGGACTCACGCTAGCTGATCCTCACTATTACCGCTCCAAAAGAATTGATCTCATCCTCGGTGCTGACCTGATGGCGCACATTCTCCTACCAGGCACCAAAATCGGGAGACCAGATGAACCCATTGCCCAAAACACTCAGTTCGGATGGATGTTGATAGGTAAAATCGAATCACCTCGGAATACGCTTCACATCCGATGCCATCACGCAATGATAGACACCGAATCACTGCTAAAGGGCTTCTGCGAGGTAGAAGCTGTTCCGGATCGCCCACCGCACTCTGATGAAGAGCTGTGGTGTGAGTCATTCTTCAAGCAGACCCACACGCGACAACCAAATGGCCATTATATAGTTCGGCTACCCTTTAAATTCCACTTTGATCCCAACATAACACTAGGAAAATCTCATCAACTTGCTCTTAACAGGTTTCTTCAGCTGGAAAGACGTTTCCAACGGCACCCAGACAAGTGGAATCGTTATCGTGAGGGAATTGAAGAATATTTTCAACTGGATCAAATCACACCAGCAATCACCAGTGAGAAGTCGACTATATCAACGCATGGCAGCTGTTATCACGTCGCTTCATGTGTGCTACCGCACCACGCTGTATTCAAGGAGGAAAGTCTTACCACAAAGCAACGCATCGTATTCGACGCATCTGCAAAGACCTCAAACGGCAGATCTCTAAACGATATTCTGTGTGTAGGACCCCCGCTGCAGAACGAACTACCGGCGGTTCTGTTAAACTGGCGACATTATCGGTATGTATTTACCGCTGATGTTCAACGAATGTTCCGTTGTATTGACGTCCATCACGATGACGCGCAGTACCAGCGGATTTTATGGCGGGCGGCGGATGGCAACATCAAGGAGTATTGTCTCACTACGGTGACGTTTGGAACGACATCGGCTCCATATACAGCAATCAGAGTAGTTCGTCAAATTGCAGAAGATGAACGCCATAGGTTTCCCAAAGCAGAAGACGTGCTTAAGAAGGAGATCTACGTGGACGACATACTTTCTGGGGATCACACGATCGCCGAAGCGGAGGAGAAGCGCTCACAGACCCTGAGTGCTCTAAAATCCGCCGGTATGGAGTTGCGAAAATGGTCCAGCAATGAACCTACGCTTTTGACCGCAATACCGTTGGAGCATCGTTCTACAAATGCCTGCCTAAAACTGGACAGCACGGACACAATCAAAACCCTAGGCATGCATTGGCTACCAAATCAGGACTGCTTCACTTACAAGATGCAAGCTGACATTCCAACCGGCTTAACAAAGAGAGAAATTCTGTCGGGTATCGCTCGGCTATTTGATCCCTTGGAACTCATAACCCCCGTTATCATTTCAGCGAAAATTATCATGAAGGAAGTAACCATGGCCAAGCTCAACCTAGGGAACGGATCCACTGGCTCACTGGACTGGGACGACCCAGTTCCCAGCTCGATTGCAGCAAGGTGGCAGGAATTTCGAACAAATCTGGAAACCATTGATCAGATCAGGATTCCTCGCAGCTTAAAGTTTTCGCCGTCACTTAGCAACGGAATGGAGCTGCACACTTTTTGCGATGGTTCCTCTAGCGCTTACGCAGCCGCAGTTTACTTAAGGATAAAACAGCCAGACTCATCTTTCTTCACGTCACTGGTCGTCGCAAAATCTAAAATTTCACCGACTAAACCATTGACCATACCACGCACCGAGCTATGTGGCGCTGTATTAGCAACAAAGCTCACGAATTGGGTCCTCACTGCCAATCGCTGGACAGATGCGCGCATACCCGTCAATTACTGGACAGATGCCTCTATTGTTCTGTACTGGATAAAGGGAAATGTCAACCGATGGAAAACGTTTGTCGCAAACCGAATAGCCTACATTTTGGATCACAGCGATGCAACCCAATGGAAACATATCAGCACATCTGAAAATCCTGCCGATTGTGCAACCAGGGGATTAACGCCAACCGAAATATCCAAGTTCAGTCTCTGGTGGAACGGCCCTCGCTGGCTATGCGAGCCTCATCATACATGGCCAGACTCCAGATTACCCCACATGAAATTTAGCGAAACTGCATTGGAAGCTAAATCCCTGAAGGTTCACATACATGCGACTTCAGCAGATGTCAACTTCATTGATCGATTCTCCACGTACAATAAATTGGTCCGGATTACCGCTTACGTACTCCGTTTCGGTCTCAATGCTCAAACTCGGAAACAGCGGAACACAGGACCTCTGTCTGCACCCGAACTTGATAACGCTTTGCGATGTGTTGTGCGCATGGTACAGGCGGAAACGTTCGACGCGGACATGAAGGCGATCAGGAATCACAAACGCCTACCCGCACGGAGCGCGTTAGCTAACCTCACACCATTCATCGAAGACGAGATCTTAAGGATTCGTGGACGTTTGAAGCATTCTAATTTATCATTTGACCGTAGACATCCAATTATCTTACCACATCGTCATTCTTTTACAGACTTGGTAATCCAGCACTCACATAAAACGACTCTACATGGAGGAGCTCAATTGACGTTGGCTCACATACGATACAAATTCTGGATCCCTAATGGCAGGCGAGCAGTGCAACGTGTAATCAGGAAATGCGTCATCTGCTTTCGCGCAGCACCCACCGTGGGACATCAGTTAATGGGTGACCTACCAATACACAGAGTCAACCCACCAAATCGTCCATTCATTGCAACAGGAGTTGACTACACGGGCGCCATAGAAATCAAGGCTGCACGCTTTCGCGGCACAAGCTCATACAAGGGATATATTGCCATCTTTATTTGCTGTCACCGGGCTCTCGACGGAGCATTTTCTACAGGCCTTTGCGCGCTTTACGGGACGTCGAGGACCAGTGCAACATATGTATAGTGACAACGGCACTAACTTTGTAGGAGCTCGCAAGGCCTTGAGCAACGTCGACGATATTCGAGCAGATCAAATTATTACCGATGCGTCGGTCGCCATACAAGGCATAACATGGCATTTCACGCCCCCGTATTCTCGCAATTTCGGAGGCATTTGGGAAGCTAACGTCAAGTCGGTGAAGCATCACCTAAAGCGGATTGTAGGCAGTCATAAGCAAACCTACGAGGAGCTGTCAACGGTGCTGGTCAGAATCGAGGCGTGTTTGAACTCTCGACCACTCGGCCCGCTCACTGCTGATTCCGACGACTTGGACGTACTTACTCCCGCTCACTTTCTCATCGGAGATACACTACTTGCACCGCCGCAAAGTTGGCCTCAAAAATCATCGCTTCGAGATCAATTCCTTGCGCAGCAGAATTTGACACGCCAATTCTGGACACAATGGAGTCGTGATTGGCTGTCACACTTACAAACACGGCCAAAATGGTGTCAAGAAAAGGAAAACTTTCAACTCAACGATTTAGCCATCATTAAGGACGACAACCTGCCACCAGCTCAGTGGACTCTCGGACGAGTCACTCACCTACATCCTGGACAGGACTCGCTGGTCAGAGTAGTGACGCTCAAAACAAAACAAGGCAGTCAGAAACGATCAGTCTCAAAGCTTTGTCGCCTACCGATTTCTGGCTAATGGCATCAACAATCGCATTCACTCTCACTCACTCGTTAACCAATTACACATATATGTAACTTTGACTTTGCTCTTTCAGCCCCTAGCTTGAAGAGGAGGACATCAGACGAACACAGGATCAACACGGCAGCAGAATCATCATGCTGGTCCAGCATTGGCGGGCGGCATGTTCAGTTCCACATGTTCAGTTCCACTGTCACAAACATTCGTCCTGTTAATTAACATTGGAATGTTAATTGCTAACATTCTGCACTCTTCAAAGAGTGCAATCTCAGTTGACGAGCAGTAATTCTTTGTACTCAAGAGCAGCAACAACTCAACTTTCTCGATCGTGTAAATTAATTGAATATAATTGTTAAACTTAAACTGAAAACTATTGGAAATATATTGAATGTAATTAAGTTGCGTGAACTGCTTTATTTCTCAAGAACCTCCACTACGATGACACCTCCGCTATTTTAGCCAAGGCGTCACACTCGCACATTCCTTCTTGACGGAATTTGGGACTACAATATCGTCTACGTGTGTAAAATTCACACTATCGCAGTTGTAAAACTGTAACTTTTCCGATGTATCCTTGTATTCGAGGGTACTTTTATTTAAGTTAATTGTTACTCCTGCCTGTGTTAGCAGGTCGAAGCCAATTATGGCATCAAAAGTGCCAAGTGTGTCTAGTATAAAAAACGGAGACACTTGTCGGAAAACCGACATGAGACATTTATTGGTTATTTTACTGGAGCCATGTATGGAACTCACAGTGA
Source organism: Drosophila recens (assembly GCA_037043495.1). NCBI lineage: Eukaryota > Metazoa > Arthropoda > Insecta > Diptera > Drosophilidae > Drosophila > Drosophila recens. The sequence goes on along the minus strand of JBAMBJ010001760.1, from coordinate 13,251 downwards.
AAGACTTGGCGACTGGCATTATGTTTTTTAACTCCTTTACGGGTTTTACATAATTTTTTGCCGCGCCGGTGTCTATTAAAATTTTTAGTGTCCTCCCAGCCAACTGTCTTTCGATGACGGGCAGCCGGGAGCGCTCTCTAACAAATTTAATGAGTCAACATCAAATACGGATTCATTATCCTCATCTATGTCATTGACTTCTTGCTCAGGTGCATTCTCATGGCCTTCTTCGGGTTTAGCCGGGGCGCTCTGGTTTCTCTTGTTTTGGTTATTATTAGCGTTGTTATGATTACGCTTTACAAAATGTGGGTTTTTTTTCTTGACGCTCATCCCTATTGTTCTTCCCCTGCTTGTACTGGGTACGAGCCCTGCCGGCTTCAGTAGCCTGGGCTTTTTCTTCAAGTGCTTTAGCATATGAAGATGAAAATAAGTTTCGCTCAATGCTCGCCCCCGCTTCTCTGGCAAGTGCCAAAGCAGAGGGCAAGTCTTTGGGCTGAGCTGGGAAGACAATTGCCCTTAAGGATTTTTTTAAACCCGAGATGAACGCATGCAACGCATCCGCTCTAACCTCTTTGTTTAATAAATCAGCGCCTTCTTGGTCGTGAGACATGATAATCTTGTTAGTAACTAGGGTAAGCTTTCGCTCGACAGTATCGTAATACTCCATTAACCCTAAGTCGCCTTGTCTGACCATCTCTAGCGCTTGGCGCAGGGTGCGTAATGATGTCCTATCTGAGAATGTGCAATCTAGCCTTGCTATTATTGCATCAAAATTTAGCACTGTATTGTGCGACACTAATAATGCCCTCGCGGACCCTCTGATCTTGTTTCTGATTATAGTCACAACTTGATAGTGTGCCGTGCTACCATTGTACGGCCTGAAAAGCTCGTATGCGTCAGTTGCTGACTGCCGCCATGCCACGTAGTCATCGTGGGCCCCGTCAAAGTCTGGGACAGACTTAACAAGGTTAATCGGAACTTCACACCTAATTTCTGGGTCGACACGAATTCTTTCGAAAACTTCTACCTGAGGGGCATCTATGCGCAAAGTGTTAATTTGTGATTGAACTGCTTGCAGCTCTGCTTGAAAAACCACTTGTTGCTGCGCCAATGCTTGGTTTACAGCTTGGCTAACAGCAGCTTGCACTATTGCCTGAATCTGATCTGCGTTCATGATTGTTTGGTTGTGTGCTGGGCTAAAGTCAGGGGTCTGCACTTGGCTACCACTGTGGTTCTGTACTTGGCTAATGTGAGACACTGGGTTCTGAGCTTGGCTAGCGTAAAGGTCTGGGTTGTGTGTCCGGCTATTATCTTCTGTTTCCCAGCTTATGTCACTATCACTATCGCGCTCCACCTTTATGTGTCTATTTAAGTCAAAGCGGCTCATATGCCTGCTATTTTTGTATGTGTTCGCACTGATTTGAAACACTAAACATTTAATTCAAACAAGCGATTAACGCAGCGGTTTAAGTCAAATTAATTCAATGTTTCGTTTAGTCGATTGTTTTCAATCGGTATCACACAAAATGTATTTGCAAAAAGAAATGATTTTATTTTGTTTTGCCGATTATTCAAAATCGGTACCACATAAAAATGTAACTGCAAAATTATTTTTATATATATTTTTTCTTTATTTTGCGTTGGCATAAAACGCAGAATGTAATTGCAGAGAAAATTTTGTTTTCTTTTTTTTTTTTATTTTATTAAACCTTTTTAACTTTATTTTTCCACTGAAGTCTTTATTTGAACTTACATGTTATGGTGTGGGTTCTAATGAGCTGGGCGCCAATTATGATTAGATGCGGTGTCCCGCGTTGTACTCCAATAGTTGATGCGTAGTGCCGCGTTGCAACAAGCGATGTACAAATGATCAGTCTGATGATGTGTGACGAATTCCCACGTTGCTCATCCAAGAACTGAGTTTAGCTAGTTAATGCTTCTTATGAAGATTATGTTGGAGGTTTGACTTCACCTCATGTAACTTACTGGCCTTGTGGCTCAGCAGTGTAATGAAAATAAAAAACCTCTTTACGAGGTAAAAGTCTAGTGACGAAAACATTTTCATTGCCCCAAAATTTCTGATATCCAATTTTGTGACGAATAATATTAAGTTTTACACATAAATTATTTTAAACAAAATTTTGGCACCCGGCACATTGCGCTAAAATGTTTCAATTCTAATACTAAATAAAACTCACTGTTTTGCGCAGTGCCGAATGCAAAAATTTTGTTTAAAATAATTTATGTGTAAAACTTAATATTATTCGTCACAAAATTGGATATCAGAAATTTTGGGGCATGAAAATGTTTTCGTCACTAGACTTTTACCTCGTAAAGAGGTTTTTTTTATGGGATATCAGAAATTTTTGAATAAGACATCAGAAATTTTAAAATTGCAATATTTGATGTGATTTGTTGTGTAGATTTTTCTTAAATTGTCAAAATGTGGGGAAAAATACCTTATTTAACCTGTAACTGTTTACCCTTATAATAAAAAAAAAACTTTTAAGGTATGTCTAAGAGCTCTTCGAAATACCTTTTCAACGATATATAGATCGCATCTGTAGCTTCTATCATTTGGATGCTATGGGGGCTTAAATTTTAGCGGTTTTTAGCGAATTCCCGCTAAACTGGCGATTTTTCGAAAAAGTCGTAGAACAAACGATTTTATATTTTTGATTATAAAATGATTTATCTGCCGCAAAAAGAATTCACCACTTGCAAGCAGTTTATTTCCGCATTACGCTGCAAGCAGTGTACATTAGGGTGGGTCAATTTTTTTCGACCCAATGCGGTTATCAAAATCGTAAACTACGGTGAGTTCTTAGAAGATTTGCCCAAGAAACCATAGGTCTAAAATCATTTTCGAGCTTCCGATTTTTAACGAGAAACTTTGCGTATTTGTTTGTCATTTTAAACTCGCTAAGATACCTAAGCGAGTCCATAAAAAATATATTGTTTTACTTAACATTTTTTCAAGAAAATTATAAATTTTTAAAAATAAAAAACTATAATAAAAAATTAAAAATTTATTTTTATTATTTTTTTTAAATTTAAAAAAATTTTTTTTTATAAATAAAAATGATAAAATTGGCATTAATTTGCATTTGACCGTTAATTTACGCCCTTTTTAGTGCCACGCCCACTTTCATTTTTTTTTTTAAAATACTTTGAAGTATTGAGAATATATAGCTCAAGTTTCAACACGATATCTCATCTAGTTCAAAAGTTCCAGATTTTTGCCACCAACATTGGCAAAACAAACCGAAAACGGGTACAAAATACGTACAAAATACATATAAAATGGTACCAAATTTGTATGTATTTTGTACCCATTTTAAGGTTGATTTGCCGATGTTGGTGGCAAAAATCTGGAACTTTTGAACTAGCGGGAACAAAACCTCATTCAAACATTTCAGCTAAATCAACGCTTTGATACTAACAAACAAACAAACAAACAGACAGACTGACTTTTCATCTCATTTTCGGAAGGCCCCTAAAAATTTCAAAATTAATTATCTTTCGAACCAGCGGTCGGATTTTGATGATCGAGGTGTCATTCGACGCGTAATTTTGATTAGATTAGTTAAAAATTAAAAAAAAATCAGAAAGGCTCCAACGGCCCCATTAGCTTCAATCATTTAAATTTTGCCCCTCCCACTTACACCTGTTTATCTCACGAACCAGGTAAGTTTTTAAAAGTCTTAGTATGCACATTTGTAAGTTAAGTTGATACCTTTCGATCGGTATATAACTCGACCTGATCGGACAGTCATAGCAAATCTTCCATTCTTCCTGTGTATATATGCTAGTCGCCTTCGCACCCTTCGTGCTGCTTTCGTCACTAGCGCGGACTGCCGTCCGCAGTGATTATAACAAGTCAATTACGGCAGCGAGCCGGAGTTTGCAATCTTTATTCTTATATGAACTGTGGTTGACACAAAACTGAATATCAAAATTAAGAATACTAAACTCTAAATGTCGTGGTCGGCAAGCCGACTCAGCATAATCATAGGCGGTAGGCGGAAGACTCTAGCGACAATAAGCAAAAGTGTCCGATTACCGTCTCTGACCATTGCAGCGGCAAGGCGCTGATGCAGACGTTTTGCGCTGTGATTGCTTAAGGCAACCAACAAACAATTATAATCGCTGTGATTGCTGAAGGCAACCCAACAAACATTTAGTATCGTAACTTATCAGTTAACTTGTGTGTATGATACAAGTGAAAGTGTGTGAATGTGTGTGTATATAATTTCCAATTCGATTTTCAAACGCCCGACCAGTGCGGGTTTTATGCTGCGGAATAAATGCGGCAAAATCTCCAAAAAGAATTCAGCGGGCTGAGCAGAGACTCCCAATGGCTCTGTGCAGTAGAGTTGTATCGTATCGTTCGGACTAAGTTCGATTGAACTATTCACCAAAGTGAACGAACGAACTAAATCCCTGATTGTAGGTCTTATAGTTCAGTAGTTCAGTTGCTTAGTTCGTTCGTTCAATAGTTCGTTCGAGTCGTTTGAGTCGTTCAATAGTTCGTTCGAGTCGTTTGAGTCGTTCAATAGCTCGATCGAGACAAAATAGAATAGGTAAGCTTTTCATTATATTTTGTTAGCCTGTATGCTAATTTCTATTACGTTTTCTCGTTGGCAAGCAGACTTGGACTGATATTTTAGTCAAAACACAAATGTTACTAATTTGCTTGAAGCAATTTGTTTTTGTTTCTTATTTTTATTATCTTCGGAGAAGATAAATACTCAGACTAATTGGATTAAAGTATGAATTTTATTGTTTTTATTTTTAGAATCACAAATTGGCTTTTATTTTCAATACTATTTTTAAATAAACCGAGCGATAATGGGATTCGAACGAACTATTGAACGACTCAAACGACTCGAACGAACTACTGACCTATAAAAGGACTCGAACGAACTATTGAACGATAATGGGACTCGAGTCACCGATTGAGCTCAGTAACTGAACTACTGAACTAAATGACCGATTAGTTCGTTCACTAAAAATTTAACTACTGAACTAAATGACCGATTAGTTCGTTCACTAAAAATTTAACTACTGAACTAAATCCTTCAACTGAACTAGAATCGACAACTCTACTGTGCAGCTTCTCGCCTGGCAACAAAACGTAAAGGCAATCGTGGACTGCGGGACACTGTCGCCGCTATACCCAAGTGTATGCGTTGGCAGCACCCGCACGTTTCCTTACGATGAGTTCCTGTTCAGGTGTTTGATTATCCTACGGAGCCCACCGCTCTCCGTGATCGTTCACCGCACACAAAAGATGAAGACAACCAGAATTTTCGCCTGTGAAAAAAAACCAACACGTTTGTCAAATGAGGTTAGAGACGATCTCCGATACACTCACTTGACTTGGTAGTAGTCACAGGCTGGATAAAAATGGTGGAGTTGTCCACTAGTGGCACTGCACAGTTTTCGTTGTTTTTATTGCCACTTTTCAATTATAAATTTGTCACTTTCCAATTCTAAATTTTATTTTTTCTACGCGCGCTTAAAATTTTCGCTTTGCTTTTGTCGTATGTCATTTCCATGATGGCCGCTCAGCGGTGCACGATCTTCGATTGTTTCTTCGACGTGAACTATCGATTTATCGTGAGCTGAGCGGAACAAGGTAGCGTATAAAAAAAACATTATTTCTCCTGCACCTTCACACGGTGCAGTGGAGGAGGAACACTGGAGCTGGCCTATTAGCAGAAGGTAAATGCGAGTCCGTCAAAGAGTGTATGGAAAAAATTTGACCCAATTTCCAAATTCTCAAATATGGCCAAAGAAAAAACATCGAGCCAAAAGGTCTCATAGACACCGAAGACTGCGATGTTTTGGAGGGTTATGAATACTTATTTACCGAAAGCCCAAGCAACGATGTCTCACTGGACTCTGACAACTATGACGGCGAACGTGATACCTCCAACAAAATTCCAACCAACTCAACAAGCCAGTTCGTTCGCTCCTCATCCGAGCCAGATGTAAATAGGCCATTGAAGACTCCCAGAAAGGAATGCTTATTGGGAATAGTAAACAATATGCAGCAACGGAAGGTTGAATTGGATATGAAGATGGTGGACATTGAAAATGATAAGTTGGCGTGGGAGAAAGAAAAATATGAAAAGGAATCCGAAAAGTTTCAGAATGATAGCACTGTCTCCTGCTATCCACTGCAAATTATCAAAAAATGATTTATGTTGTGTGTAGAGTGGACAGTTTTTATAAATTCTGCTGTCGTGTACACTTCCTGGCCAACCAACAACCATATGCCGAATAATTTTGTTACGGTCACATACAGCCTGAAGCTTCAGGCTGTACTGCTGCTTCCTTGAGAAGTATGACTCTGGATCTTGCAGCGGCTTCTCGGCCAGTTTGATCTCAGTGCCATCGACGTAGCCTATGCACTCAGGCAACTCATCGGCACCCTCATCAGCAAGAGCTCTCCGCTTAGCGCAATTTGGCCACCGGATGTATGTCTTGGTCAACGCTAATATGGCTGCAAACACCCTTCGTGTAATTCTTTCAATAGTTTCACCATCACCGACTCCAAAGAAAGCTGCAGTTTTTCCGATCGATGCTCCCTCGCCATTCGATCCAAGCCGAAAGAGGACAATCATGAGTTGCATATGAAGCGGTATTTGACGACAGCTTCGTGGGCCGGTAAAAGCTCGATGATTTTCTATCAGTCCCATGATAATATTGAAGCTGTCCCAGTTTACCCTGATGAGCTTCTTAAATCTATCTTCGTCCAAATTTGGGAGCACTTGGTTAGTAAACTGGGTACATTTAGGCACAGTATTTCTGATATTTGGAACTCCATATCTGCACAGCTCAGCTAGAGTGTTGAACGTTGCTAGTTCCTCGACAACTTCATCCTGCCTCTTTCTCTTAAGCTCTGCAAAACTCAATAAGGGATTTTACATGTCCATAAAAAAAAAATTAATATGACTCACCATTGGAAAGCTGCGAATATTCAATAAAAACATAATCGAAAAGCAAACTTTCGTTTACGCGTATAAATTTCGTTTTCTGGCTTTCTTTCGGCATTTTGTATACTTTTTAGTTGTCAATCAGCTGTTCGCCCAGGCTGTCAGCTGTTCACGAAATCAAAAAATAATCAGTGTGCAAAAAGGGTCGTTCCGTCAAATGATTTCGATTTGGTTAAAAATAATCAAAAGCAAATCAAAAACGTTTACCGGAATCCCACTATTATTAAGCAAAGAAAATTTTTTAATTTTACAAATCCATTAATTTCTTATTCCTAAAGAGAAAGTGACAAATTTTTCAAATTGGTGGGTAAGTAAATAAAAATAATAAAAATATCCATCCATGTTTTGAGTTGCGCGGAAGTACGATTTTGCAGGCACTTGGAGCTTCTGATTATCTCATTGCAAGTTTGCAATGATGGCAACGCATCCAAATGTTTGACTTCAATCAACAAGCTTGTAATTTTAGCTCGTTCCTCCTGGCACCAACGACTTCTTTTAGTTTTTCCAAAAGGAGGCTCTGTAAGTATTAAAATATTAATATGGTATAGTGACAAAATTATTAAAATGTTAAATACTTACGCATCGTCGGATGCAGCCTCCATTGGATCATCATCTAGCTGGTCGATATTTGAATCTTATAAAAAAAAATGAAAGTTAATGAATATTGATCCAAAGACAAAAAAAATTACCTACTTGGTTGATTCTCAACTTGGTCATAATTTTTAGAATCGGCATCATCTACTTCATCGGTATCACTTGCGGATTCAAAATTATCGACCAGCTCTTTATCTGAAAAAATAATGGAAATGGCAGCATACCAAAATAAAAATCAAATTATAATAAAAAAACAATGCTAAGAAACTCAGGTAACTATTAAAATCAGGTAATCAGGTATATTTTTTTACAGGTAATATTCTACAATTTTTTGTATTTTGCTTTGACAGTAAGTTAAAAAAGTTGATCTGTGCATACTTTTGTTGTTGCTTTGTGCAATACTTTACAAACATTTTATTCAAAATAATAACAACAATAACAAAAACTTGGAACTTGGAACTTGAACTTGAAAACTTGATGTAATAATAATTTCCCGTCGTTTCATTACATCTTTGCAAAAATACTCACCAAGATTGTTATTAAGCTCGCCGCACTTTTTTTTTCAAAAACTCCTTGTCATCTGAAAATTATCAATATGTTGAAGATTTTATATATTACTTCAATTTTAGTTGTTTTGTAATAAAATAATAATAACAATTTTACATGCATACATACATATGTATGTATATTTTTAGTTTTTACAAAGCTGCAGAAAACACTTCGAAAATGATAGACGAACAGATATACATTGTTAATAATGCAAATACTTAAGTGTACTTCTTTTTATAGGTAAAGTGAGAAAAAGGTGTAAAACGAGAAGCGGAAGGAAGCTTACGTACAAGAAAGCTCACACACCTGTTCATGCATACAAATCTGCATACATATGTACATATGTAAATACATAAATTTGTTCATACATAGATAGGTAATTACGTACATATGTACATACATCGTAAATGCATACATATTTACATACCTACATACATATGTACGTACTTACATAAATATGTACATAAGTACCTTCATACATAAATACATACGTATGTTCATATTTTCATGCATATGTACAAACATACATACACTGGCGAACATAATTATTGGCACATCAAGCATTTTAAGATTTTGGGGCTTAATTGCTCCCTTATCATTAACATATTGGCATCAATGGAATATCATTTAAATTCCGTTTGAATAACTAACACAAAACTTTCTTTTAGCAATTAAGTACCCTTTGAAAATTTAAAATTTAAAATTTATTTGTAAAAACTTTTTTCCTCGATTTTTAAAAATACATATTTTGATGCACAAAAATATTTCAAGTAGTTCTTTTAGTGACTGCAATAATCACAAAAATATTATCGAAGAAATTTCAAAACATTTTTTTGCAGACACTATTTTTTTGAAAAAAAAAATTTTGTTTAAAATCCAGGAAAAAAGTTTTGAAAATTAACTTTTACATAAATTCGAGAGGAAAGTTTTGTGTCACTCTAATAAAATTGAAATTGTCTTCCATTGATGCCAATATGTTAATGATAAGGGAGCAAATAAGAACCCAAATCTGGAAAAGCTTGCTGTGCCAATAAATATGCTCGCCAGTGTATGTACATTAGGGCGGGTTAATTTGTTCGGGTCGAAAAAAACGTGGTAATCGTCCACCAGAATCGTAATCTACGATGAATGCTAAGATATTTTCAGGAAGAAACTATTTGTCTAAAATCAATTCCAAGCCTCCGCTGAGAAGCATGAAGATTTCAGGTTAAGGTATTTTTAAATATTTTGAGGTATTTAAGGTATTAAAAAAAAATAACACATTTTCCAAAAATGTTGGGCCTTATTCTGATTCATCTTTTTACAAACAATTTTATAAATAAAATGTTTGTTTTTGTGACCTTTCTATATTGTAGAAGTAAGTTTTAGCTAACTTGAGGTCAAGTAATGTCTATAAGACACTGTGAAGGTGCAGGAGAAATCATATTTTTTTTATAATAATTATTCCCACGATGGAATACTTTAATTTATCAAAAGAACTAAAAGTAGTTCTTTTGCACCATGAGCATAGCGCCGCTACCTTGTTCCGCTCAGCTCACGATAAATCGATAGTTCACGTCGAAAAAACAATCGAAGATCGTGCACCGCTGAGCGGCCATCATGGAAATGACATACGACAAAAGCAAAGCGAAAACTTTAAGCGCGCGTAGAAAAAATAAAATTTAGAATTGGAAAGTGACAAATTTATAATTGAAAAGTGGCAATAAAAACAACGAAAACTGTGCAGTGCCACTAGTGGACAACTCCACCATTTTTATCCAGCCTGTGACTACTACCAAGTCAAGTGAGTGTATCGGAGATCGTCTCTAACCTCATTTGACAAACGTGTTGGTTTTTTTTCACAGGCGAAAATTCTGGTTGTCTTCATCTTTTGTGTGCGGTGAACGATCACGGAGAGCGGTGGGCTCCGTAGGATAATCAAACACCTGAACAGGAACTCATCGTAAGGAAACGTGCGGGTGCTGCCAACGCATACACTTGGGTATAGCGGCGACAGTGTCCCGCAGTCCACGATTGCCTTTACGTTTTGTTGCCAGGCGAGGAGCTGCACAGAGCCATTGGGAGTCTCTGCTCAGCCCGCTCAACTCTTTTTGGAGATTTTGCCGCATTTATTCCGCAGCATAAAACCCGCACTGGTCGTGCGTTTGAAAATCGAATTGGAAATTATATACACACACATTCACCCACTTTCACTTGTATCATACACACACACGTTCACACACATTCACTTGTATCATACACACATACATTCACACACATTCACTTGTATCATACACACACACATTCACACACATTCACTTGGGTGGTCAGTCTGCCGGCTGCGCGTAAAGATAGAGCCGCGGCGATGCTACAAATGCCTTAGCTTTGGCCATATCGCCTCAAGGTGCAGAAGCAAGCATGATGCCGCAAAGCTCTGTTTCAACTGCGGAGGTGACAACCACGCAGCAAAGGACTGCAAGTCAAATGCTAACTGCATACTGTGCAACAGAACCGGAGAGCAAAACACGGCACACAGCACCTTAAGCAAGCTGTGTCCGCGCTACCTTGAGGCTGTTAGGAATTGCACCAATTAAGTTTCTACAACTTAACCTAAACCACTGCAGAGCAGCCCAGGATCTACTCATGCAGACGGTCCTAGAAGAACGAGCACACATCGCCATCCTCAGTGAACCATACTCGCCGAAACAGGAGGGAGTGTGGCTCCAAAGCCTGGACGCAGGTTCAGCTATCTGGAGCTGTGGCCGACCACCATATCAACTCACTCACCGCCTATCACGTACCGGCTATGCCCGAGCAAAGTGTGGTAATATTTTCGTGTATAGCTGCTACATTGCGCCGAGTGTGCCTCTTACTGAGTTTGAAGTCATTGTAGAGGATATCGCCCAGGATGCCCGCAGCAAATCTCTAGTTATAATTGCAGGAGACTTTAACTCATGGGCTACGGAGTGGGGCAGCAGATTGACAACGCCAAGGAGAGCTATCCTGCTTGATACGTTTTCAACACTAAACGTCTGCATACCAAACAGCGGCACGAAATGCACGTTTAGCAGAGCAGGCCGGGAGTCCATAATAGACCTGACGTTTGCGAGCCCTGAGCTGGCCCGCATCTCCAATTGGCAGGTCTCTGATCTATACACCCACAGTGACCACTCTGCCGTCATAACATCTGTTGACCCTGAGAGAAGCCGCCAAACAACAGGAGTTCAATATCTCGGATACAAGCCGACCACTATGGACAGAGACCGTCTTCTCCATATGGTGGAAGGACTTAGTGTTCACGGAGATGCAAATAGCTCAGCTGATGCCATTGCAGAACATATAACAGCGGCATGTGATGCATCCATGGAAAAGGCACGCAGAGGAGGCAACAAGCACCGCCCCGTGGTCTGGTGGAGTGCTGAAATAGCCAGCATAAGGCGAGAGTGTTTCGCGGCAAGGCGTAGATGTCAAAGGGCAAGAGCCTCCTCCTCATTTGAAAGGCACGCTGAGGAATTCAAGCGGAAGAGGAAGGAACTCAAGGATGCGATCAGTCAAAGCAAAGCAAAGTATTTCCAAGAACTTTGCGATGCTGCCGACCGTCAGCCTTTTGGAACGGCATATAAGTTGGTAATGGGAAAGCTACGCAGACAGCCGACACCTACATGCCCACACCAGCTCGAGAACATCGTTCGCACCTTGTTCCCCCAGCAGGCACCACTGGATGATCAGCATTCTCACCTATCAGAAGACGAAGACATCGCCTTAACTGACGCCGAAGAGGTCCTCGCAATCACGGCCAAAGTGAAGACGGGAAAAGCCCCCGGCCCAGATGGGATCCCAAATTGTGCCATAAAAGCCGTCATTGCAGCTCATCCAGAAACATTTGCCAGCCTCTATAATCAATGCGTCGTAGAACGCACGGTGCCGAACAGATGGAAAGTCCAGAGACTTGTGCTCATCCCGAAGTCTGGGAAAGAGCTGGATAATCTTTCGTCCTACAGACCACTATGTATGTTGGACACAGTGGGGAAAATCTTCGAAAGGCTCATCTGCAACCGGCTAGAGAAGGAGCTCACCGAGGTAAATGGTCTCTCAGATCAACAATATGGGTTCCGGAAATACCGCAGCACAACGGATGCGATCAGCGCGGTGACGGACTTAGCGCGTAGTGCAATCCAGGGTTCAAGATGGGCTGGCGGAACGAAACACTACTGCCTCATCTGCACATTAGACGTCAAGAATGCCTTCAATTCTGCAAACTGGATGCGCATCCTTGCGGCGCTGGATGCTAGACATGTCCCCGGATATCTCGTGCAAATAATTGCCAGCTACTTCCGCAACAGGGTACTGCTCTATGATTCCGACGAAGGCCAACGACGATACACAGTCACCGAAGGAGTCCCCCAAGGTTCAGTTCTTGGCCCCCTGTTGTGGAATGTTATGTATGACGGAGTGCTGCGCCTGAACCTTCCTACTGGCAACACCATAATAGGATTTGCAGACGACATTGCGCTGGTGACGATTGGCAAAAGACTGGACGAGACCACAGTGAACTGCAGCTCAGCTGTCGACCAAGTAATCGACTGGCTCCAACTAAACGGACTGGCTCTGGCTGAGCACAAGTCTGAAGCAGTCCTCATCAGCAGCAGGAAGAGAGTGGAGAGCGCCAGGATTCGAGTTGGCACGACGATGATCGACACCAAGCCTGCAATAAAATATCTTGGTGTTATGCTCGACCATAGGCTAACCTTCAAGCATCACTTGGAGTTCGCTAGCCAAAAAGCAGCTATAGCGACAACTGCTATCAGCCGCCTCATGGCAAACACCAATGGGCCCAAGCAGATGAGCAGAAAACTCATTGCCAGCGTTGTGACGTCTATCATCCTCTATGGCTGCACAATATGGGCTCCTGCAATGGAGATAACATCCTACAGCCGAAGCTGCAAGTCGAGCTACAGACGTTGTACCCTTCGAGTCGCCACCTGCTTCCGCACGGTGTCTGAAGATGCAGCACTGGTCATCGCAGGTATGGCACCACTCAGTCTGCTGGCAGCGGAGCGACAACGCAGTATCCCACTAAACAGACGGATGCGTGAAGAGACCCTGCTAAAATGGCAGCGAGCAT
>JBAMBJ010001759.1:0-169297 GCA_037043495.1 Drosophila recens | reverse complement strand
AGTGTAATAAATTTATCACATAACACAAATATCATCGTTTCTGAATAACCTAAATAAGTTTTATTGTTATACTAAGATTTGTGGTCTTGAAAATATAAGAATTTATGATCTTAAGAATAAGAACTTGGTCTTAATTGAAATGTTCTTAGAATCAAGATGTTTTTTCTAACTTCAAAATTTTCATGTTCTCGACGCATTTTTTAGACCAAAGTTCTTAGTTCTAAGACCAAAATCTTAATTTTAGATCCTTTTTTTGATCAGTGTAAGAGAATTCTTAAATTTTATTTGACTGTCTTGCTTCTAGTTGTAATCTAGATTGGGGAGTCTCTGATATATATTTTTAGTTAATATTTGCTCGTAATTCACCTGTCTAGCTGTCTCGTTTTTGGCTTAATTGCATGTCCGTCTTGCCTGACAGCAGGCAGGAGTCCCAGCTTTGACATCCATTCAAGCTCTACTTATATATACACATATATGTATGTACATACAGACGTGTGCGAAATAATAAGAACAGCATATGTGAAAAATTGATGTTAAGGAGGGATTGACTCTTTCGCCGAGCCATGACCCAGTGGATCATTAGTAAAAAATATAGTGTGAGTAGTGAGAGATGCTATGGACAAAAAATTTTGGACCGTTGTGACAAGAAGAAGAAAATACTTGGAAGAATACTTCTATCTCCAGATGCCGCGATCTCATTGCTTCTATAAAGTCCCGATGTGTCTAAATGGTCCGGACAAGGGGTGGAGCACACTGATGCTAAATGAAGGCTACAAAATTGCCATTATAAAAGATATAGACACAGCAGAATTTGAATTCTTTTAGGATATACGTAGCTTAAAGTGTGTACTATTCAAATTATATAAAGGTTTATTACAATTATGTTTTTTAACACTTTTTTTTACCAAATTAATTTTTTACATATGCTGTTCTTATTATTCCGCACACGTCTGTGCATATACATATAAGTATATTTATTTGGATTTGGATTGTACGCACACCAGAGAAACGATTAGTTTCAATTGCTAACGTGGGCAGCCCCAGCCCCAGGTTTTCATTAGATGTTCTTTTTTTCTTTCCCATTGTGGCTGTTATTAAGTGCAATTTAGTAGCACTCGTAAGTAGGGTAGGAGGTAGAAGGTAGCTGGGGAGACCGTGTGTCGGAATATACACTGCTGGCCAAATTAATAAGTACACTCTTTCTTTTACTATAACAGCTATTGTCAAGTCTTCAAATTTAAAAAATATATTTGGAAAGGTCATCTAAATTCCGTTTGAATGATGCATAACTTTCTTTAACTGACTGCAGTCACTCCTTAATTGTTTAAAGAATATCTTTGCAACCCAACATTTTTTAAAAATCGTGGAAAAAAGTTTTGAAAGTTGACTTTTTTAAATTCGAATATTTCAATGGGTACTTAATAAGTTAAAGAAAGTTATGCATCATTCAAACGGAATTTAGATGACCTTTCCAGATATATTTTTTAAATTTGAAGACTTGACTTACAATAGCTGTTATGGTAAAAGAAAGAGTGTTCTTATTAATTTGGCCAGTGGTGTATATGCGAAACACTCGCTGGAAATACGCTCATGTATGTTATGTATGATGACAATGACCATGGTATTGAGCAAGGGAGTGTTAAACAAAACATTTTCCTAACCGAAACTTTTCGTTTGTTTTTTATTTGATCTTCGGAGAAATCAGTTAAAAGTAGAAGAAACATAAGAGAAACATAAATTTTATAGTAATTTCAGCTCAACTAACATCTGGTTTTTTAACTCAAGCCGACTTTTTTCAAACGGAATATTGGAGATTGTCGAGTAAAGTTGCAAAAAAAAATTAAAATTAAAATTAAAATCAAAATTTTGTATATAATTTATATCATTTAATTTGCTGATTTATCAAAATCTCAAATTGAACTTAATTCTTTAAATTTTTCACAAAAAACGATTTTATTAACTTGATACTTCAAAAACGGATCGAATTTAAGTATTTTAAAATTAGGATTTGAAAATTTAAAATTTATGTCTAAATCTCTAACAGAATCTTTGTTTTTTTCGCCAAGTGTAGTCGTGCTTTTACCTTTTCCGAAAAGAGGAAAAGATGCGCAAATATTTAAAATGAGTCCGGAAGATGTGAGACTTGACGGTCGATCAATGTTTTGAGCATTCACCGAATGCAGGGCTGTTAATCTGTGTGAATCTTTTGTTGTGCTTGGTTTGTGGTTGAGTGGCACACAATGAGGGATGGACGATGGACGATGAACGACAACGCCGCCTCGGCGGAAGTGTCTGGCACCCAAAGCGATGAGTGCTCTCAACTAAAAGAGTACTCCCGTATGATAACATAACAGAATATATATGTACACAGAAAAAAAATACGGGACTCCGGCATAAAATCAATCCAAACGGTTATCTCGGAATTTCCTAAATCGACTACAAATTACTTGGTTTAAAAGTAGGATTTTAGAATTCCTTCTGCGTAAATATGTTAATTATCGGGGCTCTGGAAAAACTTTTTTAGTAAAATATAATGTTTTTGAAGTTTGTTTAGACTATTAAATGCTGATTGGTTGCCATTTTATCCGCATATTGTGCGGATTTAACCAGAATTCATACTTAAGAAATTCATGCTAAAATCAAGAATTAAAAACTTGCAATGCAGAATGATTTTTTTTTTTTCGGTGTATATATTTATATATATATATGTATATCTATGCGATATGTGTGCATCTATGTGTGTGTGTGTGTGTGTGTGTATGTGAGTGTGTGTGTGTGCCCCATGGCAACAGCTAGTCGATTATTTAATTAAAGCACAGTTGAGTCCATGGGTGTATGGGTGTCTGCAGATCTGCAGATCGCGAATACCAACCAAAACGGGGCCTCATGCAAATCCAGCGATTGTTGGGGGCAATCAGTGAATCGACGTCGCTCATCGTTGCGACGACTGCACTGTGGCTTTATCAGTACAGACAGACAGACAGACAGATAGACAGGCAGGCAGAGGGACAGACCAGACCAGACCAGACCAGATCAGCTAATCCATGCCTTCTGCATCTACATCCAATTCTAGCAGCAGCAGCAGCATCACCACCACCGTTGCTCCAGATCCAACACCGCTGGCCACTCTCAGCTATCAGGATGAACAGAAATCGCAGGCAGTGCCTGTGCCAAGTGTGCCAGGTGTGGAGACCGTGTCGAGCATAGCTCCAAGAATTCTGGTAAACAGTCAGCCGAGAGCCAGTCATTTTACGAGCAGCCATCATCACTATCATCTGCCGCATCAGTTCCAGCATCCGCATCATCAGAATCATCATACGCACAGTGTTCGGGTGCCCACGCCCACAGTGCCCAGCAGCTATGCTCCGCCTGCTCTTGATGCCGAGGGACGCTCACCTGGATATAATCGACGAACTGCTCCGTCCGTGGGCGGCCCATTGTTGGCTACACCCGGAGGAGGAGGAGGAGAGTCGGCTCATGTGACGGTTGCTGCCTCGCCGGGCAGACTCTCGGCCCGTTCCGGTTCGCAGCATCATGTAACCATCGATGAGTCGAGTTTGCCGCGCAAGAGCAGCGTCGAGACAGCCGGACCAAGTGGCCTCATCCTTGGCGGCGGCGATGGCGATGGCGATGATAACAATGATAATGCTGACAATGGTGACGACGACAGCTCAGAGACTCCCTCGTCGCCGGGCAGCAGCTCCCATCGCCAGCACAGCCAGACGGACGGGGAGCGTCAAGGCGGCGGCCAATTGGCATTAATGTATCACTCGCATCAGCTGACCAACTACCCCGTCATGCCCGCCATCAAACGCACCCATCGACCCTCCTTCGTCTATCCGGCAATGCCGCGTGTCAAGGCGTAAGTTTTCAATATATGTACTTTAAAATATTAAATTTACCTGCTAATGATTCTGTTTCTCTTATCTTCTCTTCTCTTCAGGGGCGATGCTCTGGCCACTCTCTTCTCAGCTCTCTATGGCAAACTGCTCGTCGTTATGGGCGTGGCCTTTCCCATGGCCGAAGTCATCTCAACCTATATACCGCCATCGTTCTATGAGGTTAGTTTTAATCCAACAACAGCTTTTATTAGTATTTTGGATTGAGTTTAAAATCGAAGAACTAAAATCGTCAAAGTAAAAATCTAGCAAATTATCCAGTTAAAGTACTTAAAAATCGCTTCCGCAAAAATCAAATTGCCGATTTTTCGATGTATATTTTCAACCACTAGTTTTAATCCAAACGCTTTAATTGATTTCATATTGATGGTGCTATATTATACTTTATTCTATATTCTATATTCATTTCTTCACTTTAGTTTCCTAAATAGCTTCTAGTGACAGTTCGAATCCTCTTAGTGTTACTTCATACTACCACTAACTCCAATATTCAGGATTCTTTTTCTTTCAGAGTCCAACAGTTTTCATAAGCGAAAAGTAATTTCCATCTTGAGTTTTTCAAACTTACATTTATTTCGAAGAATTCAATATATTATTATGTTTAGTCTCTCTTCAGCTAGCTATTTTCTTTGTTTCAGCCAAACTTTTTTTTAATTTTAGTATGGTCCTTCTTTCCCTTGAGCTAAATAGTATATTCTCTTTGCTAGACCCTTTCTTTCCTCAGCAAAATCTTTCATATTCCTTAGCTTGATATTTCCTTTTCTTACAATGGGCATTTTCTTTCTTTAGCTAGCCCCTTTCTTTCTTTCTTTCGTTGGAATAGTTTCTTTGTTTCTTTTGCTTATATCTATATCTATACATTTTTTTTTTAACTTATCCAAAAGTTTGTTCCTTCTTTGATCTAAAAGTCGTCCATCTTGTCTATCCCTACTTCCCAGTGAGGATTTGCCTTCAAAGCACAACCAGTAACTCTTTTTCATCATCATTACATCTTTTCTCACAGGTCTACTATTTGTACTTGTACATTGGCAGCATGATCTTTCTGTTGTTTATGTACGCCACACTGATCTGGGGACGTCCCAAGCTGCCAGTGCCGCCGATAGGTGAGACATAACCATTCGATTCGCATGACAATCAAGTCAGCTTTAAGTTTGTCTCCCTTGCAGCCACCTCGCCCAGTAAGTCCACGGCTAAGGGAAGTGCCTCGGACAGCATGGATGAGTCGGATACGGACAGCACCTCGACGCATCACCGGATTCCCCCGGCCATCCAAGTGCGTCGTCCGTCGCTGTTGTCGCCGCTGGGCAGACAACATCATTACGGAAGTTTCTATCTGCGCATGGGCGCTGTGGGTAAGTTTCAATCCCTTGGAACCAGAGCTCGGAATACTGATTGAAATATTTTTTCATTTGCTTAAATTATTTAACATAGTTGAATCTTCAGAATTCACATTTTGGCAAACACTTACTTGGTTTGAAATTCGATTTGATTTTATTTTATTGTGTATTTTGCACTGGTGGCGATTCCAGTACCAGAAAATATTTATTTCTTTTTTTATTACCTTGCCAGTAAAATTTTTTTGGGATACTTGATACAATTAAAATTAGATTTGGAAATTTTCATCTCCAGTAAAGTTTTTTTCTCTGCGGCTTTTCAACTCCAGTAAGTATTTAGTTCTGACTTTTCAGAATTTACTGTCAATTAACAAATCAAAATTGGCACGGCAAAAAAAATAAATAAATGTTTACTGGTGTTGAATCGAGCATTTCTAAACTCTAGTGGGAAAACATCGACTAAAATTACAATTGAGAAAAAGATTAAAACCAATTTCGAACTAATTTAGTGTTTACTGAAATACTTGATAAACTTTATCGCACAATTATTTTAACTGCTAAGCTCCATTTTTTACTTTAGAGATGTTGATTTAAAAAATTGATCAGTATTCCCAGCTCGGTTTGGATAATTTTGATTTGTTTAATTTGTTAATTATTTCGCATTTACATTGACAGCATTCGGAATTGGGAGCATGATCTATTCGGGTCTGGAGTTTGGCCAGTACTTTGAGCTGAATCCGGACACCAAGTGCCACAATGTTTTGCTCGCCTTGACGCCAGCGACGCGCATGGCCTTCATCTTCATCCAGATGTACTTCATCTTCCTGAACAACGAGCAGATAAAGGTGTATCGCTACAAGATCATCGCTCGGTTCGGGCTGATGCACATGATTGGCACCAATCTGGCCGTGTGGCTGAATGTACTGATCCAGGAGACAAAGCACGAGATTCTGACCTTTTACAACCCGGAGAATCGCACGCTTCGCATCTCGCATCGCATTCCGGGTCATTCCCGGGGTCATGCAGTCATCGCCCACGATCCGACGGCGCATTTGCGAGTCCCTCGCGGTCTCAAGGGTCCCTACCAGATCTTCGAGTGTCGGCGCACCAACATCATTGGTACTTTGGTCCAGGATGCTTCGCCCTTTCTGTTTCCCTGCACCATCGAGTACTCGCTGATCTGTGCCGCCATTTTGTACGTGATGTGGCGCAGCATTTCGCGTCCACAGACGCCCACACCGCAGCGTCCGGACATGATTAGCTCCCCGATGAAACGCTCGCCGCATCACTACTCCGTGGACTGTGCCCGCGCCCACAAGGGTCTGTTTGTGGGCATACTCATCCTCGTGCTGACCATCATCTCGCTGATCATATTCTTTGTGCTAATCTCACGACCGGACTTTGTCTCCCTGGCGGTCACAGAGGTGACCATCTGCGAGCTGCTCATCTATGGCACGGCAACGATTGCCACTCTGCTGGGCATGATCCAGATCCGGCATCTGCAGTACGATGCCTATCGCAGTTTCTCCCTGGACGACATTCTGCTGGTGGGCGCCCAGACGGGCTCCTTCCTCTACAACATCTTCACGGTGATTGCCGGCCACTTTACACTGCGCAGCGATGACATGTTGGTCCCAATCAATGCGTTGGCCTCCATCGTGCAGACCGCGTGCCAGACCATGTTCATCTTGGACGCCAGTCGACGCCAGGCTGTCAGTCCGGAGCACATTCGGAAGAAGCCGGGACGGGAGATAGTCACGTTTATGCTGGTCGCGAATCTGGCCATGTGGGCGATTAGCACGCTGGAGAAATCACGGGCCGAATCGCATCCCATACAGCTGAACTTTTATGGGCTGTGGGCGTGGACAATCATCACGCATGTGTCGATGCCGTTGGCCATATTCTATCGCTTCCACTCGACAGTCTGCCTGTGCGAGATCTGGAAGCGGGCCTACAAACTGAAGCCGACGTATATGTGAGAATTCGCTCGCTCGCGCATTCAAAGCATTGCGCAGCAGCAACAATTCTGCGAGGATCTCAAAACAAATCTATCCTACTGCTATTGCTCGACAACATTAGCTGGCGGAGAGCTCGAAACAGTCGAGGAGGTGGATAGCGGCGGCAATGGGAGTGGAAGTGGAAGTGGCAACGGAAGTGGTAATAGTAATGGCAATATTAATGGTAACAGTAATGGAAGTGATGGCAATGCCAAAGCTGGAACTAAAGCTGAAGCTGGAGTGGATGGAGGAGCAGTTAGCCAGCAGGATGAAGGCGAACAAGGCGGCGACAGCGGAATCAGCCGGAATCAGGAAAGGCCAACAGCCCGTGCCCTGTCGCCGCAGAGCCTCAACACGGAGAAGGCCTTCTGTCCGGTCTATGTCATAAACGGTGAATGAGTTTACGCGCACTTTGAGTTCATCGACGCCCTGAGCGGACATGAGCTCACCTTTGTTTAGAACTTTTGCACCCACCCACCACACAACAACACCACCCACCACACACCACACAACCCACAACAACACCACAACGAACCACTGAGCATCAAAAAATAATAATAATTATAATGCAGCAAACATCACCCACCATTTGAGAACCACCTTCAACCTTGGCGGGTGCAAAAGTTACCATAATTAAGAAAGACCTAACAACTAAAAAGAAATCATTCGAAAACAAAAATGGAGAAAACATATCCGCATGCTAGAAAATTATGGCAATGGAAATTATTATTATAACAAAAATAATAAAAAATAAATAACGAGAATGAGAATGATAATGAAGCATAAGATACATATACAAACATATTTCAACACTTATATGACTCCAAATAATGCCCTTAGATGACTTTAGAACATTATAACTCCAAAAAATGTCAGAGGAAAGACAAAAGAACCCAAAAGCAATGTCTAGTGTGAATATGAGTGTTTGTGAGTGTGTGTGTGAATGTTGTGAATGTGTCAAATAATCATCAAAATATATTAAAATATATGTAGATGGTATCAAGATCATAACATACTTACATATATTCAGAAGTTAGTTACTTGTTGATTCACAATTACATAAATATACATACATACAGATTTAAAAGTAAGCGAAAAATGTTCATAAGACTCAGATCCTGATAAATATATTCAGAATGATTCTATAACGTAATCCCCACAGCATTGTCAGTTTGTTATATCAAAACGAGACCCCGGAAATAAAGCACTACGAGTAGACATCACTGAAGTAATTTAACTGAGATGCGCCGAGAGAGGCGACTGTCGTAAGAAATTGAGTTGCGAATCGTAAGATCGTAAAGCAAACTATATATGTATGCAATAACCTATAGAGTTCGATTTAACAATATACAGATACGATACGATATGATATGATACGATACTGTTTTCACCCATATGGTAGTTGGCATTCTTGGCAGTTTGTGAAAGTTCTTACATATACGGAAATATACAAAAATTATTATTTTAGATGTTGATGTATGCAAATCAAGTACATCAACTTACATACATACATGACATAAAAAATTAAGAAAAAAACATAAACCCCACCAAATGCGAGCGATAAAGTCAAACAACCACGAGTAAAAAATTAACTACTTATACATTATACTACATATTAGAGTGAAAGGAGATATAAGCACAAGCATTATAATATATTAACTAAGATAATTGTAATTGCAAATGTTTAATATCAATGAATGAAGTAAAAAAGAATATATTTACTTCTATAATATATTCGATAATTTCGAAAATCAAGAAACATTCTCATCAATAAGTACGATCCGCGATCCTTTTTATTAGTATTATTATTATTGTTGTCGGTATAAACTGAATAACTGACTTTGTGTTTGTTGAATTGCAATATTTTAGATTTATCAAATGTTATTTTATTTTTTTCGTTAATATATATAATTGTTAAGAGCTTTGTTTCGCCCCTGCTCCTCTTCCCCCGACCCTATCCAAAGGTTCTTGTGATAATTTACTTACGCTTGTTAAAATTGTTCAACTTGTTCTTGTCCTCTTTACCAATCAAAGCCAATACTCATCTGAGACTTACAAGTAGTATCTATACCAATAATAATACCAGACTAATATAATATATATAAATAAAATACCAAACTATCCAGTATTTAATAAGTCTCAACAACGTTTGACGGACAAATCACAGAATGGAATAGAAGAAATCACACGAGAAACGCACAAATAAAGAAAGAAAGTAATAAAAGTAATGAAACG
Organism: Drosophila recens; assembly: GCA_037043495.1. NCBI lineage: Eukaryota > Metazoa > Arthropoda > Insecta > Diptera > Drosophilidae > Drosophila > Drosophila recens. The sequence continues at coordinate 159,832 of JBAMBJ010001759.1, read as the reverse complement.
AATAACTATATAATGTATTTTTTAAATACTTAAGAGTAAAATCACTTTTTTTTTTAACTACCATAAAGGCATAGGATATATCTATATATATATGTATATGTATATGAACAACTAAATACTATATATAAGTTTTTAATACTTTCTCTTGTATATTTTTCAATGCCAAAGAGTTTTTATGTAGCCTAAGTTGAATATTGCTTTCTGTATATGTACGTATAATTATATCTAAAAATATAGTATATGTCAATAGATACATGCTCATGTGTATTGTAGTATTCTTATGTACTTGGAACCAATGATTTGAGTTCGAATTTGAAAATATACATACATACTTAGGTATTGTATATTCAAGCTATGCATCAAATGAGAAATTCAACTAATAATAATATTTATATATATATATATATATATATATGTATGTATAACTTAGTTATCTCAATTTTATATGTATTCAAACTAAATTTTTAACTAGTATAACTGTAACTTTGTATGCATTTTCTTACCATGTATTTATTGTACACCAACTTGGACACTGCTCAAAATTTGAAAATAAAAATCGAATTAAAAATAAAAAACGAATATTCTGAAATGGCAAATCAAAACTGAAAAATTATATATACATACATATATTGTAGAATTTATTAAAACTAGTCACTAGTTTCGAAATGAATTCAAAAACACATTAGAAGTTGTATGGAGAACTTGTATACCAGTAGCCAAAACTCGAAACCAAATAACAAAATAAAAAAAAAATAATAATAAAGCAAGTTTCATGTTATTCCCGAAACAAAGAAAAAATAACCCGCATTTCATTAGAAACTTTTTTGAATTACAATAAAAATAAAAAATATATAAATATTTATATTAAAACTTATTTCGATGCAACCTATCGACGTGTTTGATTTTTTCAGACAAGGGGTAAACTTGAGGGGCTGTCTAATTTTTTGCTTTTACTCTGAAGGATTTAAGAATGAACTGTGACTTTTTCCTCATTTGATTGTCATGAGGAAAAAACTCTCGAATGGCTATGGAAATAAAGAAAAGTCCCCAACGATTGATTTCCCAATCTCAAACCTGTTTTGATCAGATCTGAATTGTTGATATGCAGTAATATATAAAATTTGTTAATTGTTTATATCTATGATTTGTGGGTCAAGTTAAGCCTGGACACTTCCTCTTGTCGAGAAGGAGCCTTCAATTGTTGAAAAAACAGTAATTGCCATAATTATGCCTCAAAATGGGAGCAGCCAGCCAGCAAATAAACAGAGTGAGAGATAAATGAACAAATGGATATTAAAGAGATGAATACAAGTACTCGCAATTCTTTGTACTCTGTAACTCGATATGGGCATGTATCTGTGGCTCCAGCAAGAGGACGACAGCACGAGAGTACGATTCCCCCATCTAAGGGTTGGACTCCCATCCAGAGAGGAGAGAGTTCGAAACTCCTGCGTATCCCAGCCCAAAAAATAACCGGGGCCTGTGCAGTTTAAAGGGAGATGCAGCATATCAAGTTAGTGACATTTCCCCAGCTAACGCTCTCACTACCTTTCTCTCTCTTGCTCGCTCTAACACACTCCGTGTTACACTCTCTCGCTCTGTCTCTCTCTCTCTCTCTGTCTGCTTGTCTTTCATTCAGTATGTGGATGCTGTGTTGCCCCTAATTTGTGCTGCAATTTTTGTGGATGCTGTTCAGCGGCCCTATGTACCTAAGTACATATGTATATACATATGTTTATACATGTGTATATATAGATGTATACCACATATACCAACTGCTTACCCGGGATTTGAACCACGCCCTGGCCAACTGAGCTGGCCAAAAACTAGGTTAGCGTTTCTTTCATTCATTTTATATCATTTCGTTTCGTTTCTATTCAATTCAGTTCCTTATTTTCATTTTTCTATTTTTTTTGTTAGGTGAAATTTGTTGACTTCAGTACAAATACAGCAACAGAAATTGCGGGCGCTTTTATGCCGTGTTTATACAGGAGCCCTGGACATGGACATGGTCCTGGACCCCTTGTTGACTCCTTAATTCAATTAGCATTTTATTTGGGTCTCGCGTTTCGTCAACAGGCAAGAAAGGTAGAACTAACTGGGCTGCAGTTTGACCAGTGTCCACACCTACAGATATACATACATATACATATGTATATATGTATACATATTTATAGGTATTAATGCCTACGCCCACGCAACATCACCTCATGCACCACCTCACCCACCACCACCCAGAGCAGCAGCAGAGGCACTCATTGTGGGTGCGCCACAGTGCAATTAGATACAAAAACAAGTTTACACAAATGCACCCTGTTTGGCGGCAAACTAAAGCCAAAAAGGTGAATGTCCTTTGACAGTTTTTTTCGCGCATGCGCCCCACAAATCCCAGTCAGAATCAGAATCAAAGCCAGAGCCACAGTTACAGTTACAGTCACAACCACAGGGCAGAGTCAGAGCCACAGTTAGCACCGCAGAGCCAAAAGCCAAAAATTAATACAAAAAAATAAAAAGAAAGGAGACGACTCTTCGTTGACTTCGTTGGCTGCATCCTGAGGCCATGTCGCACTTCTTGAGCATTGCTGTGCCCTTAAAAGCATACTTCTACGGGCTTACACACATCTATGTACTCACACATGTTTATGTGCATATCCTGACACGCACAGAGAAGTCCTTTGGGACTCACGCACTTCTCACTTACTCACTCCCCAACGAGCTCTACTCAAGGGGACTTTACCAAGTCATAACTCCTTCTCTAAAACTGTTCGAGTATCTTACTTGAATATTACAATCAAAGATCCACCTTTTATTCTCATATTTAAAATAGATACAAGTTTTTATAACAGCAATATCTAAATAATATATTTATTTGTATATCTCTCCCTTCGTTCGTTGGAATTTATGGAACAGGCAGAAGGAGACATCTATGATCATATAACCGCATATTCCGTCTGCCACGCCTCCTTCCACTCCCACAAAATGCAATATATGACACCCAAAAATTTTTAGATATCTTATCTATAATCCTACTAAATTTCATCAGGATCGAATAAATATCATAGCTGTTTTAGGCTTTAAGCATCTCCAGCGCCTAAAAGTATGCAGACTAGAAAAAAATAAATATAGGTTACAAAGCGACCTAACATTTTTTTATAACTGTTTTTTCAGATCTTCGATAAAGTAACGTCAAGTTTCATACAATAATTAATACCTACGCAAACAGAAAAAAAGTTGAAAATTCATTCGAATTCTTAGAGGAATTTAAAAAACAAAAAATATTATAAAAAGACTATACAACAAAAATCGTATTTTTCGTAATTCAAGAATACGTACAGTGGACCACTAATGTCTTCATGCACCCTAACTTTGTCAAATTATTATATATTAAAAAAGATTTGATGCAGATTTCTCAACTAAATCGTCTATTCATTTAAATTCCGTTTAAATGACACAAAAATTTCTTTAACCCATTAAGGGCCCATGGAAAATTTTGATTGTTTGTAAAAGTCTATTTTTCAACTTTTTTTCTCGGTCTTAAACAAAAAATAATTTTGATGCAGAAAAATTCGTCAAACAGTTCTAAGAGTGACTGCAGAAAAATTATTTGAAATTTTTTTTGTTTTATGGCCATCATTGTTATTTGATTATTCTTATTTAAAGTACAAGTATATGGCTACTTATTAATTCACCCAACTGATTCTTATTTAAAAAAATATGACTTTAAATATCTTAGTTAGATATTAATAAAATCGAAAACAATGATGCATTAATTTGTGTAAATGTGTTAGCTCGGTAGTTAAATAATCCAGATATTATAAAAGATATTAAGGCAAAATCAATAACTACTATATTAATACCCTGTGCCCATTGCAAATGGTAAAAAAGGGTATATTAGATTTGTGTTATGTATGTAACAGGGAGAAGGAAGCATCTCCGACCCCATAAAGTATATAAGGACCTCGTCACTTCAAATCCGGACGAAAATATAGCAAGTTTTTGAAAACCATTTTAATTTATTTTCCAAAATTGAGTATGCATGACTGTTATTAAATGTTATACACTGCTTTTTGGAAAGTTTCGATAAAATTGTTGCAATTTTGGCAGAATGGTAAACAATGGAAAAGGCGTAACGTGAAAAAAATCTGCACATTTTCTTTAAAAATCGCAATTGGTCACTTTCAAAGTTTGCAAAGGCTTTGAAAATTGCCAAGTCAACCGTTGGTTATGTTATCAAACGTTTTAAGGAGACTCACACTATAAATAGAGCCAAACACCAAGCCCCGAAACGTGGTTGTAAAAGCCGTGAGCTAAGATCGAAGGTAATAAGGTCATTGCGAGCAAATCCTGAGATGACTTACGGTGATAAGGGCAAAAAGACTGAAAAGCAGCGCATCCACTATTTGACGAATACGACTATTCGAAGGTATAAAGGCCTATAAATGTGCACAATGACTTAGCAGGTCGGTTAAACAAAACTTAAACGCAAAAAGATGTGCTCGTTTGTTCTACAAGCAAGTTTTAACCAAATTTCTAGGGTGCATAATAATGGATGATGAAACATACATCAAAATAAATTTTAAGCATCTTCCAGGCCAAAAATTTTACTTTGCCCATAAACGTGGATGTGTTGTCTTAAATTTAAAAATATAACGATGGACAAATTTGGAAAGATAACTTTAATCTGGCAAGCTATCTGTAGATGCGATCTGAAGTCGCGCGCTTTTGTAACGACATCCTCAATGACGTCAGGGGTGTACGTGAAAGAGTGCCTCCAAAAACGCCTTTTGCCATTAATACTCAAGCACCGATCCCCAGTTAAGTTCTGGCCAGATCTGGCGACGAGCCACTATTCAAATACGACGAGTCTGTCAAATGAAGTAAACAAGGTCGATGTGCTTCCGAAGTGGCTCAACCCACCTAATTACCCCGAGCTCCGTCCTATCAAAAGATATTGGGCAATTGTTAAAGGAAAATCGAAAAGGACTAGTAGAATCGTGGAAAATGAGAAATCAATGCTGATTGCCTCTAATAAATATGCTGCGAGAGTAGCCAAAAAATGTGTGCAGAAATTATTTCCAAGCAATAAACGGAAAATTCGTCACTTTATTTGCTGTATACTAAATTGAATTTTTATTTTTAATAAATATCAGTGAAAAGCATACACTTTAAATTAAGCCATCTATCATTCAAATCCAACAACAGTTAAAAAAGTTATAACCTGATTAAAGCGTCCGGATTTGAAGTGACGAGGCCCTTATATTCTTGATCAGCATCAACAGCCGAGTCGATTGAGCCATGTCCGTCTGTCTGTCCGTCCGACTGTCCGTCCGTCTGTCCGTCCGTCTGTTTGACCGTCTGTCGAAAGTCAAGTCTCAGCATGGACAAATTTTTTGTTGTTTTAGATAACTAAACTAAATTAATATTTGGAAAATGCCTATTACAATTGTAATGGCCTTCCCGTTTTGTTTCTTGGCTAACAATTTTATTAAATCGGAAGGAAATTCGAGCGGCATTAAATATTTATGTTTTATATGCTTACATGTATGTATAATATACATTGTGTATTACTAATTATTTTATAACCAATAATATATATTATGGAGACTGGCACAGGGTATCTTACAGTCGAGCAAACTCGACTGTAGCCCCCTCCGGGGGTAGGCGAGCGAAGCGAGCAGGGGGCGGAGCTACCTTGTATTTTTTATATGAATTTATAAAAATAATTTCTTTAAAATTGGAAATAATAGTAGGCCTTGTCACAAATATTTTGTGACAACAACTTTTTGAGCTGCTTTACATGCACTTACAAACATATGTACACTTGTGCATTTATCAGATATACATAGTTATGCGACATGTTCAAATATCCGTTAGCTGTTTATTTATGCAATCATTCGCGTTGACCGACAGATTCACGTGCTGCCATTTCAGATAGCCGACATTAGTAGTAATACCAACTCACCATCATCTTGGATTTTGATCATCATTGCATTTTGCCTGATGATTCGCGCAGCGAATGCTGTGTGCAGTAGACTGCGAAAATGGCAACGGCAGCAACAACATCGAAGGAAGCAGCACCAGCGGCAGCAGCGGCAACAGCAGAAGTAGCAGCAAAAGCAACAGCAAATGTGAATACCGTAAGTGCTTACGATATACGAGAAAAACGTCACGACAGCGATTGCCGCTGCCAGCGCTGTCGTTGTAAATCGTATGCCGACAACGACTGTTGCTGCGACGCTGACGTCGACGTTGACGTTGACGCTGACGCAGGCTGTGCGCTTTATCGTTTGGTGGTCTGTGTGCGTTCTACGTTTTGAGTTGTTAGTTGCGTTCGAACTCAGTCATAAACGAACTGTTACGAGTGATGGAAGAGTCAATACGGTGGCTGCAAACAAAACACCAACACCGACACTAGCAACATCCACACGAGCAACGACACCAGCAACAGCATCAACAATAAACAATTTAGAAATAAAGCTAAACAAAAAAGTAATCGAGTTCGGAATCTGTTTATTTCTTTTTTTTTTGTATTTTGTTTTGCATCAAGTCAAGTTTTTGTTTTTGCTTGAGTAGTCATTGCAATTAAATACAAGTAATTGTTGTTGTCGTTGGCGTTGTTGTTGTCATTGGAGCTGTTGTTGTTGCCGCTGTTGTTAGAGGCATTGTTGCCAATTGTTGTTTTTGCTCGCTGTAATTGCTAGCAATAAATTTTCTTTTACATTTTTTTTCCTATGACTAAAGTGCTAAATAAAACTATTTTTGTACCAAGTTGTTAGCTTTTGATATCCACAATAATTAAAAAAAATAATAATAATATTAACATCAAATTATAATAATAATAACAAGACGTAAACAATCGAAAAGTGAAGAGCAACAATTTATTTGATTGCTGTGCGCGTCGTCGTCGTCGTCGTCGTCCATTTTGTCTGTGTGCCCTTTCCGTTTCCGGCAATCGCAACAAATTTTTGGCAAAGGCAGGCAAAAAACAGACTAAGGACAACCCACAATACCAACAACAAACGCGCGCGCAACAATCATACGTCTTATCCACTCCGCGTTCCCCCCCCCGGGGACTTCCCTTTGTCGCACAGGACGAAGTCGGTAACTGCGACATGCGAAACGCGTAACAAAACAAAACACGCGAGGACGCAACTGCCATTCCATGTGAGAGAATTGAAGAAACCCAAAAAGTAAGTAATCCTCACACACACACACACGCACGCACACATGCACTAAAAAACACTTAAGTACTCGTGTTATGTCAAGTTCTCAATTGTGAGACTCGTGTGAATATCGTTAATTACCACAGCGAAGCTTTTCAGTCCCATTTCCCTCCTCTCCCGAAAAACGCAAGCAATCAAAACTTTGGGGTGACCCTCTCGAGTTACAGACAGACAAACATACACGGAAAAAAATCAATCTTCAGTTCAAGCTTGAATCTCTTGATTTTCGCAAGTAATTTTAAGTACGTATGTTTTTCGCATATTATTGTTGAATAAACACAATATGCGGATAAAATCGCAATCACTCAGCATTTGAAATAGACAATAAAGCCTAAAAACATTTAATTTCATTGACAAAATTCGTTTATCCCAATAACGAAAATATTCGCAAAGAAGGAATTAAAAAATCGTACTTGAATCAGTTATTTCCTACTCGATTCAAGAAATTTCGAGATTCCAGCTTTTGAGATTGATTTTATGCCGGAATCCCGAATCTTTTGCTGTGTACTTATGCATGTCACATGGTACGCACACACACATACATATGTATGTACAATGTACATACCCTGTACTTGTATTTATTTTGCACATTTCTTGGTCTTCCATTAGAAAGACATTGGAATGCCCGCAGCTCGAATACTCGTATGCGTATCTTTCGCGGGGGCAAAGTAAACCCATAAAAGTGCCACAAAAGAAAAATAGACAAAAGAAATGTTACGAGAGAATTGCGAAAGAGACATGAACATGAAAAGGAAACTAAAAACGTATTTCACAGGTCTGAGTTGAACAACGCTTGAAAACTGTAAAGTAAATGGCACAGACAACAGAACTGGGTCAGTTCGATGATGATTAGACGGTGGGAGGGAAGAGCAGGAAGAGAAGTTGAGTAGTTCAGTATTAAATAGATCAGTATTTGAAAACGATTCAATTTGCAAACTATGGTGTAAGTTGATTCTCCATCATTTTTTCGCTTTGTGAGTCGACAGATCAATCGATAGGGTAAATCAACTCGGCCGATCGTTCAAAGATTCATAGTGATTCCAAGCCGATTCTAAGAAATTTATTCAGCTACCTTCACTTATCAGCTAACATCGCTCGTTTACAATTTACAAATTTTCTAAGAATTGACTATATAAAAGGACTTTAGTTGAGGGTGTCAAAGAAAGTATAAACCATCCGAAAACCAACCAAAAGTGTATCTAGAATCGGTTGATTCTCGGTTGGTTCGGATTTCTGTGGTACCCCTGAATATAATGTTTTTATTTAGGTACACTGTCGAACATATTTATTGGCACAGCAAACATTTTGAGATTTGGGGGCTTTATTGTTCCCTTACTGTTAACATATTGGTATTAATGGAAAGGTCATTTAAATTCCAATTGAATGATATAAAACTTTTCTTAACCCATTAAGTACCTTTCGAAAATTTCGAATTTATGTAAAAGTCAATTTTCAAAACTTTTTTCCTCGATTTTTTACAAAAAATATTTTGATGCAAAAAAATTCTTCAAACAATTTAAGGAGTGACTGCAAAAAAAAATTATAAATTTCAAATTTCAAAAAATTATAAAAAATTCTATCAAAAATATTTTTGAAAATTTTATTTTGCAGCCACTCCTTAAATTGTTTGAAGAATTTTTTTGCATCAAAAAATTTTTTGTAAAAAATCGAGGAAAAAAGTTTTGAAAATTGACTTTTACATAAATTCGAATTTTTCGAAGGGTACTTAATGGGCTAAGGAAAGTTTTATATCATTCAATTGGAATTTAAATGACCTTTCCAAATCTCCCCCAAATCTCAAAATGTTTGCTGTGCCAATAATTATGTTCGCCAGTGTATGTATTACTTTATCTTTAAGATTAAGCCCCTTTAACGTAAAATGCATGAGAATTAAAGTCAAATTTCAAAATAGCTCCGAGTTAAAGATTCACTTTAATAGGAAATACTTAATAGGTAACTTAATTTACTTTTTACGATGAGAAACACAAATCTTATTGCACCAACTTACATTTTTGCCCATTTTAAAATCAAACAATCTTTAAAATACCAAGTTCGTTATTTCATTCATTCATTCTTAATATGGTTTTAACTTCGGTATTATGTCAGTTATCGCCCAAATCAATCGATTTTTCACTTTCTTCATTGAACGTTCGTCAAACTTCCACTTTCATCAGAGGAAATTTGAATAACTCTGTGAATGCATTCATAACATGCGAGGGTTGAAAATGCCACCTTTTTTTCCTAACGGTGGTGGTGTGTTCTTTCGCTGACCTTTGTGGGTGGTTGCTTCGCATTGGACAAAGGCGTACGAGTAAATCTACAAAAACAAAAAGCAGAAAAGAACTAAACAAAACATAAATATACAGTCCAGACATAAAACATGAAATATCTGCATATCTGGCGTATGAGAATATTGAGCTAATGAGGCGGCGGCAGCCGGCGACGTGCGACCTCACCCATTAAAATGCGACCCAAGGGGGTGGTTGAGACTACTATACGATTGTCCCCCAACCCTTTGCGTCTCTTTGAGTCTCGAAGCTGACCAAAGGAACGCGGCTGGGGGAAAACTCATCCAAAATGTCGGTTGTGGATAACTAACAATGATCTGCAATTCATTACTTTGAATATGGTCACCTTAATTACCCTAATGGAACTGCCATTGATGAGTATTATGAGTTGATGAGTATTCGTGATAGGGTAGACAGTTAATCAGAATCGCTGCGTTTCATTTTGTTATTGTTGTTACATTTATCATATACGGTCACCCTGTTGCCTTAAAATGCTTTCATATTTATGTAGCCATAGAATTTTAGACCCTTATTCACTTCTTACAGTTAATTCACTAGACAAACTAAAGCATCAGCGGTGAATCGTTCGCTGTAATGCATTTATAATAGTTGATATGGGTTTTTACTGTTTATTTTATATGGTCACTCTATTCTGCTCCTTATGGCGCTTGTCAAGGATGTCCGCTACTTAAATCTAAGCATTAGTTAGGGATTCTGGGACTAGGCTTTTCGAATTAAAACTCTTGTTATGTGTCTTATATGGTCACTCTTATTACCCTAATACCTGAAGTCAAATATTCGACCATACCATACTGCTAGTTTAGCCAAAAGAACAGCTGCATATTGTTAACTGCTCTGCATCTCAAAATGTTATTGTGATTTTTTTTTGGTAATATGGTCACCCTTATTTAAAAATTTATCCACAATCATATATGCAGTGATGCATATCGAATCTTGGCTATTGTTGCCTAACAAATATGGTCACCTAAGTTGATGAATTGCCCTAGAGTATCTGCCAGTCTGGCAGCTTGACTCGTTTCCTTTGTGCCCTAATAGTTGCTAAATATGTGTCCATCTGTTCAGCTCAGTGCTCATCAGTCTCATGCCCATTCTCATTCTCATAAGCATTCTCAATTTGGTATTCGTATACAATTGCATATCCGGTTCTCAATGTGGGCGCCGTCTCTCTTTTTAATGCATCTGCATAAAAAAAGAAAATACAAATAAAAACAAATTAGAAAGAGAAAAAAAGAAACACAAATGTTTGTTGTTGGCGCCGATCCGCAAAGTTAGCGATGGGTGTGGGTGCGGTTTGTACATAGAATGTCTGTCGTTTGTTTCTAATCTGTCATCGGACACTTTTGTGCAACTGTCATAAAAACGAGAACAACAACAATAAGCAAACTGATCATAGATATAGGAAACGATCTGCCAATGAAGATGGCCAATGAACCCTGCAACGATTTAAATCAGTTTTTTATTTACGAGATTATTATTTTGTTTTGTTTTGTTTTGATAAAATTGTAAACATGTAACATGTTGAATGTCTATTGGTGGCAAGTGGCAGGTGGCAGGTGGCAAGTGCAGCACCCACCCAAGAATTGATTGCACCACCATTGCAAAAGTTGCACTCAGAAAACAGAGAAACAGAAACAGAGAGAGAAGTTGACAATTAACAAGTGAGCGTTAGTTTTTGTGATTCCTTATGTAGACCATAACTTAAGTTGTGGCCAGCAAAGTGTTGACCGTCTTTCTGCCTGCCGTCGTTAGCCATCAAATGTTAATGGCATTAAGCAAGCTTTTCAATTTACGCGACAGTGTTGGTGGCAATGTTGTTTTTTTTGCTGTAGTTGCTGTCGTTGTCGTTGTTGGTGTTGATGTTGCCACTGTTTGCGGCGATACGTGCGACAGTTCTCTCTGACTTGAAGGGGGGATGGAAGTGTGGGATGGAAGAAGCATTAGGCGTCACTTGGAACACTTGGAAATGGCCATGGAACAGGCACAGCGGAATAACGATTGGACCAACATCGTGGAAAACAATGTTTTATGTTTGCCGCCTCGTTGCATTTTTGCGGTTTAAGTTGCTTGACCGTTAATGGTCAGCGCAAGGGTGACTCGCTACTACAAAGTACTTGTACTGTTAGTACCTTTAACTAATGGAATAGCCGCAAGCAAGAAAGCCCACATGCAGTCCAAGTCCAAGATTCCCATGTAAAGTAAACCAACTTCCATGTGGAATTCTTCTATGGCATATGTTAGTCAAATATTTTTGATGCGGACAATATAAAAGTATCTGTGAGATATTCTGTGTGATGCACAAAATTGCCTATAGGCTTCAATTATGTAAAATAATTGCATATGCACGTCGGATACTCAAGTCTGTTTAAGTTGAAGAGAAAATTATTTTGCAAAACATGACACATATTTAAAATAAACTTATTTTTTAAGAAATCAAGTTTTACCCAATTATTTGTAAGATACAAATGACATGAGAACTTTTTTTTCAAATTTAATTCTGATTTAGAAATAGACAAAGCATTTATATCTTTGCCTTAATACGTTTTTAAAATGTAGATAACTGTATGATACATTTACTTAAACATAAGATATATGTATGTACACTAGAGTGGGTCAATTTTTTCGATTTCAAGTGGTTGTCAAAATCGTAATCTACGACGAATTCTAAGAAGATTTGCCCAGGAAACCATGGGACTAAAGTCAAAATCGAGCTTCCGATTTTTAACGAGAAATTATGACAATTTTTGACTTTTCATACGATTTCCCATATTTCTCGTTAAAAATCGGAAGCTCGATTTTGACTTTAGACCCATGGTTTCTTGGGCAAATCTTCTTAGAATTCGTCGTAGATTACGATTTTGATAACCGCTTGATATCGAAAAAAATTTATTTTTGCTCCATACAAATTGACCCACTCTATTGTACACGTATGTGTCGAAAATTTCAATGGGTACCTAATGGGTTAAAGAAAGTTTTATATCATTCAAAAGCAATTCGAATGACCTTTCCATTGACGCCAAACTTTGCATGAAGTAAGTTCAAATCATAAGTAGCATGAACTTTAAATGGTGTCAAAATATTTGTGCCTTTGACTGTACATAAATAATGAGAAACAAATACATTTTGTTCAGAAAATAAAACGATGTGTTGAAAGCTTAACATCTTATCAAAAAAAAATGAAGTTAGAATCAAAGTTGAATCAAATTTGTATCAAATTAAAAATGGATTTATCAATTCCTCTAGACATTGGGAAATTTTTTCTAGTCCCTTTCAATTTAAATTACATGCATAAAGATTTTCCTCAGCAGTTGTTTTCATTAACGATTTGTTTATTTTGATACGCATTCCCCAAGCAATTCACAATTCGAATTTTCCGGCCAAACTGGCTGGCCGAATACTAAAATGGCACACGACCTCGCCACGAAATCCAAATCAGAAAATTACTTGGCCAAAATGTGCAAAATTTGATCAATGCAGTTGGCTGCACTTGCACACAGTTTAGGCCCGCTTGGCAAAAGCGTTCAGCTAACGGATGAATGAAATTGGGGGCGTGATGCATTCATAATTGTTGGCCAGAAGCCAGCAACAAAGTGTGGCAGCAAATTATTGTACAAATAGCATGATTATACATACATACACACATATGATTGTAGTATAATATTTGATAGATTTATGTAGTTAGAGCAGACCGGGAAGACGTCTATATAGAGTGTGTCTGACCCTCATCAATCTGTCAAGATCGCTGAAAATCCGCTGGATTTTCATTAGATTTTGCCAAAAACAATATCAAGTCAGTCAGATGTCTACTCATGCCCCAGATGGTCACAATGAGAGCTATAAAAAAAAATAAAATAGTGCGTGCGTTTTCCTTTTAGAATTTCCACTTGTTGTTTGTTGATGGATTCAAGGGCACAATTTACGATATTTGATTTAAAAATGATTTCAATATTATGTTAAACATTTTAAAAAATTCGTAATTTCTAATCTGTGGTATTATATTTTATATTTCTCTTTGCAGAACGACCAATTTGCTAACGAAAAGTCTTAAAATTAAACTGCTGCCGCAAACCGAATGACTGATTTTTTGGAACAGCATTTACCTCTTAAATAACTTTATACTTATCGATCCAAAGCAACAAAAAATACCAAAAGAACCTTATTGACACATGCCAAGAATGGCAAATTTTTTACTTTAAAACTTAGGGCTCGTCTTTTAGTAATACAGCTAATTTAGAACTCAAGCCAAGTAGTTAGCTATTAAATATTTAATTGGCAAAACATCTTTAAGATAAATAATAACAAAAAAAATAAAAAGACACAAAGACGTGGAAGACAAAGACGAAGACGAAAGAGAGGGCAAGAAGAGTGGAAAGAGTGAGGAATGCAGCGTTGTCCGTATCTACATGAGATGCGAGAACGTCTATTGGATCAGCCAAGGGAAACTTTACAGCTGGAGAATATGGAACGAGCCAATTTACTGGACAATCGCCAGTCGGCAACCGAATCGCATCAGGTCGGCACTGTGGTCAAGGTAGGGGCTGTTGGATGTACTCGTACCAAGGATTCAAATCATATGCAATATGCCTTACAAACACACTCACAATCAGCTCACAACTATCATATTTACTTAAACTTGTAAACAATCATAACAGACATGTACAATTCCAGATAACATCAACATCAACATTAACAATCACATTAATAGTAACAGTAACAGTAACATGAACATTTTAACATTCATCTGAACATCAACATTAAACATGCTTGTAAATATTGCATATGAATTCAAATATTATATTTGTTACTACTATAATTAATCCCATATCAATATATAACATTAATAATTGCCATTTTGTATATATTTTCTACATATATATCTCTTATTGTTTGAGCTTTCCAGCTAAAGAAAAGTTCAGTTAACCATGTGAAAATTGAAATGATTGAATATGATCGAACAAGAACATGAATATGCCCAAAATCAATGCTAAAACTGTGATATGATAATCCTTGCACGAGTTACAGAACGATTCGCCCTTTACTTTACTTTAATTTATTTCAAATAAGATTCCCATCAGTAAAATATTTTGGTTTTCTGTTTTTATTTCGTTTTTCTGGCAATAAATTGGAATTGTTTTTTAAATGTTTAAGTAATTTTCGCATGCATTTAAATCCATCGCGAGATGATCTCAATGCGACTTTCACAATAAAATTGCCATTGAATGTTGAAAACGTGATCTCAACTCTATTGTGAATGACGTTAATTTCGGCTGGGCCGAAGTATGATGTCATACTTGTATTTTGTACAATACATATTCTATGACTGTAAATACGAATTCCAATTTATTGTTGTGACTAAACAGATTAGTCGTGGAGCCTGAAACCTAATCTCGATTCTTTTTGAAAATTCCCCTCGAAAATGAAATAAACAAACAGCTGCAAGGCGATGGATATCATACGAGTCCCGCTCATCAGCGCACACCGCTAGTACCACATGATCTGGGCGAGGATTTCAATTTGGATTTCGATGATGACTTTCCGATCGATGCACGACGACCAAAAAATGCCAAGTAAGTGTGTTCCATTTTAGATAATTAATGCCTACAAATAGTAAATCATCGTATTATCATATCATACACCTCAATCATCTCAATTGTGTTCTACTTAAATGTGTTTCGTTTTATACGTTGTCCAAAAATAACCAATAAATGAACATACATCATCTGTGTATGTACTTACAAATAATCGTACTACTTCTGTGAACTCGTTAATCCCCGACCTCATTTCACTGCTAACTTCAACTCAGCTTGTACTTCAGCTTCTTCTATGTGGTCATTCTCATTTTCATATCTAAACAGTCGAAACTTAATGCTATCCCAAAGTCTTAGGCATAATCCAGTTCCTACTTCAGCTCTATCTATTCTAAATACTCGTAGATTTCATTCCGTAGATCATTGAAATGAACCTTGTCAATTCCCATTTAACTAATTCACAAGAAATTGTTGCAGCGGCAATCATCCAACGGTTCTGACGCAACCACAGAAAAGGTCAGATTTCAAATTGAAATTATCCATAAGATAATTAATATAACCGCATATAACAAAAAAAAACCAATTTTAGTTTTTTTTTAAGCATTAATCCTAACATTATGGAAATTTATGATTAAACCTAAACTCGAATTATATTATTTGCTTTTGCCTACACTTAAATAGTTCCTTGTAGTTATTTCCCTGATCTCACAACATTGTGTAAGTTGTAGAAGCACCCAAAAAACTAACACTGGATAACCGACTAATCATATTTTATCCAAAATAAATACAGAGCTAATACGAGTACCTTTTAGAGTAGGATGGAAACTATACAATACATGTGTACATTTGTATTTATTTTCCTGGCTCTTCCTGGCCAAGTTTGTATTGTCATCGGGCTTGTTTGGCAGCTCGCCGGATTATAATGTCAATGAACTAGGAGATGTCGGCATAATAGGCGCATTGCCTTACATTTCCGATTATGTGTCGGCATTGTTAAGCAGCCTGCAACTCCATATGCTACTCTAAATCTCTGACTGCCTCCTATGCCTTTCTATAATTCTATCTCTCTCGCTCTCTATCTAACATATGTTTCATTCAGTCGGTCTCTGTCTGTGGCACATAAAACAAATAGTCAGCGATTCGGACGGAAAGAGGCATAAAAATCATTTATACAATGCAAGTTGCAACCATGTAAGTTGAAGAAGTTGCAAACAAATTACGCAACTTGACATCTGCCGACAACAAACCCAACGAGCCAAAGACTGCGCCGTGGATTTCACTTGGCTAACTGCGCGCTAGAGATGAACACAAGTCAACGTGACACGAAGACGACAATCTTATAGTGTTGTATTATGCATGTTTACAATTGAATTAAAAAAGTCTAGGCCAGCAATTAAGATAGGAATTCAATTCCAGTTGACCTCAAGCTAGAGATGAGCGTTTGTCGTGCTTCTCAACATGTCACGAAAAGTAAAATCGTATCGTGTTTATTATTTATGTTAACTCCAATATTTCAATTGAACAATATAAAGACTCCTTTTCAACTGCTTTCAACCTAAAGATTCGTGTTGGATTCTTCAGGCTCTTCAACGAATATATTGAATCAATATAAGCGACAAAAACTCCAGTCCTACACAGTCCTATTCCGGGATTCCGGAATCCCAAACGGTGACAGAAGTTCGGGAATCCAGAATTTTCTTATTCTGGATTTTTATTGAAAAGAGCGTTCGGCTTTTGCTGAAGTCTCTGGGGTTCCATTGCATACAAAGCGTTTGCGCTCAAAAAATGCTTGTTTGACGCATCTATGTATTGTTTGCTTAGTGGTGTTACGCTCTTTAATATACTTGAATTATAGAATGACTTTTTTTCTGTGTACTAGCCTCAAGTTAGGGATGAGCGTACGTCATGTTTCCTAGCGTGACACGAAAATCGCGAGTGTCTAAGTGTGACCTATGATCAGATCGTATTGTTGAAGTTCCTAATCGAGCGTAGGAAATCAAAATTATTTTTACATAGTACTATATAATATTCATTCTTGAACTTAACTTACGTGTCGTGACACGAAAAATACACCGGTGCTCAAGTTAAAAAAATAAACTTGATCAAACGTGATTCGTGCTCGAGTTAAGCTGTCATCCCTGTTACAGAGTTGGAACAAGATGCCAAGATCTCAACATGTAACTCTCCGGGTGAGTTTCGCCCCTCCTTCCCCTCCCTCTTTTGGCATCCAGTCGTTACAGTTTCTGTTACTGTTACATTGTTAAAAGTCATTGTACGAATGACTTACATTCTTGTGTTTTACAGCACAGTAACAAAATGACAAATCGCGACAAGAGGCACAAAGTTATCAGCACATGGCTTGATTTGGAAGCCTGTGTCAAAATTGTAAACAGATAAATATTAGAAGGGCTTAGTTCCAGTTTTCATGTTCCCTAAACTTTGGCAAATTCCATTAATCAATAGATGATAACATATGCGGATTTACGGATGGCGATTTATCGACCTGTCGATGGCTCAACCTTGTACTAACGTCCATCTCCGCTGAGTGCCTATTTCTGGATGCTTTTAACCCCTCTGCAAAAGCGACGCATGATTAGATGAGTGCACACAAGGTTAATTATTACCACCTTCAATTAAGCAAGGTTTAATTTTTTTTTAAAAATACCTCATGGGCATTGCATGGGGTAGACCAAAGACCATCGACTATAAATAAGCAATCCTCCCCCCAATTGATGTCTCCTGTCATAGTCATCATCTAGCTGGACCTGCTCAACAAAAGTTCAAGTTATTTTAGCCAGATGCTAGATACTATATTAGCTCTATCTGAAACTTTCCCTGTTATTTGAAATTATATAAACGAAACCCAAATAGAGATACGAAACTATCTATATTCATAAGCAATAATATAAATAATCTATAATAACTGTTTTACAAAGTTTTTTCTTTATATTTCATTAAAATTTGTCCTTGAAGTTATACCAAATTAAATTGAACATTTAACAGGATTGTAGGATTTAAGTTGAGTACTTAACCATCATAAGTATTATCTGGACATTATAAGCGGCTTATCAAGTCAAGTCCTTCAAGACAAGATTTTAATCGAAGAAGTTGAATAAAGAGGGAACGAAATATTTTCCAAGGAAATTCAATACAGAATATTGCATATTGAATTGATTACCGCCAACACTCTGTCTAACCTATTAGCATTAAATTGCCAATAAATTTAGCCGTTTCTTAATATTCCACTCGATTTGCCCATAAATTGTCTTCAGTTATACTACCTATCTGGATATTAATATCGTTTAACCTCTATTTGCACAGTTTTTCGTGTTGGCCAACTGTCTTTATCGGTTTACACTTACATACATACATATGTACATACTTTCTTATGGTTGATTCTCTGGGTGCGGTTTGCTGGTTTATTTTTTCCATCGCCTTCCTGTTTCCACTCCCATTCCCATTCCCATTCCTATTCTCATTCTCCCATCCTTGTGCATGTCATTCAATGCACTGCGTCGCAGTTGTTGGCGACTCGCGACGCAGTATCCACTTTTGTGCCTGTGACCAATGCAACCCCTTCCTTGCAGAGCCATACAAAAAAAAAGAAAAACACCCTACACTCCAAT
The DNA here is from genome assembly GCA_037043495.1 of Drosophila recens. Classification (NCBI taxonomy): domain Eukaryota; kingdom Metazoa; phylum Arthropoda; class Insecta; order Diptera; family Drosophilidae; genus Drosophila; species Drosophila recens. The sequence goes on along the minus strand of JBAMBJ010001759.1, from coordinate 141,149 downwards.
GGACAGGCACATTGATACACATGGTGCATAGGGTTAGGAGTTGGAGTGTTCTGGCAGCGTCGTTGTCGTCTTGCCGGCGTGCTCGTACTGGTGGAACGAACGAAGGAGCAAAACAGAATCCAATGTTGGTTGTTGTGAAAAGCGCACAAAACAAAACTACGCAAAACACACACGAATTGCGATGAAAACGAAACGAAAGCGCACAACTTTTACGATATTACGACAGGCTGTCAAAAGAACTGTATTAGCAACGTTGCTGCGGACGTTGACGTCGACGTCGACGTCGACGCGTCGTAGTTGTGTTTATCGTAAATGCCGCTGGCAGCGCACTGTGGTTGAAAACCTGCGTGCAGCGCCCATGATTTGTGTTAAATACAAAGAACTGAAGCTGTTAAAAAACATCAAACTATTTTTGTTAGCAGATTAAAAACTTTGTTTCATTACCATATTCGACTAGCCCACTCTTACGAAATTTAGCAGTGTTAACTTAATTTTCTCACTTCTATAATAATATTAACGTAAGCAAGGGCTGTTAATTTAACAGAAATATTTGGAATTTGTAAACAAAAATCTAGAAAATGACTATCACAATATTAAGACTGAACGAATATTATTTAAAAACCATACATGTTTTGAATTCAGTTTATTGAGGTTAAAAATGTCATTGACTCAAATAAAATTTGTCAAATTTAAAATTTGAAAACATACATATATGTATGTACTAAAACAAGGGCATCGGCAGGGGGGATGGTCAAGGGGGTACGTCCCCTACCCCCTCTAAATTCATAACTTCAGATTATTTAGCTTCCGAAATCCAACCAGAGTGAATGTAAAAATGTGAAAAAATATTTTAGCCCCTCGACGCTCTTGTGCAAAAATTTATGTGCTTTCATTGTCAATGTAAAGAAGTAATCAATTAAGAATAAGTAAAATTTTTCTTCACAACAATAGGTAAAATTATAAAAAAAAAAACAAAGCGAGTCGAAGGCCTAGACTAGTACTCGTTAGATTTGTAACATGTTTGTATATTTCTATTAAACATAATTTTGTAAATACATATGTAAATACATAGTATGTGCATAAAAAAAAGTTCATAAATATATACCAAAATTATTTGTGCAATCCTCTTATACAGTTAGCTAACAATTCGTTTAGTTTCGAGCTGCCTCAACCACTGTGATTTCTTTTCACGTTTTATGGGGTTGTCTCTGGCCGGTCTCGACATGCACACACGCACACACACACACGAGCACACGCACACACACATACGGTGTGTGCCCGTGGCCAATGTCTGTAATTGAGTTTTGGGCTGTTGCTTTTCAGCTAACTGACAGCTCGCCCTTTCTTGCATCCCTTCTCTTACCTTCCTCTGCTTTGCTTCTCATATGTATTTTTTTTTTTGGTTCCTTTGATTTTGTGATTCGACTGGCAGCGACTTGTGCTTGCAATATGTTGTGGGCTGCACTTTGCAATTGCCGAAACACCCTGATGGTGGAACTCACCCCCCGGATGGATTGAATGATTCTGTCGTGGGAATCGAAATACGTTTTTCATTCTGATTTGCAATTCATTCACGTCCCTATCAAGTGACCCATTTTCCAACTGATGCAAAACCAGGAAACGCAAACAGGAGTTTTGAGTCGGAAAAGAATCGTTCACTAAAAAGATGGCAGGGACAGGATGAAAATTCACTTCCAATTTTTATGTTTTAAATTATTTTTAGCTTTAATTTTTATTAATTGTAATAAAAATTTAAAATAAAATTTATTTTTTAATTTTTATTTAAAAGTTATGCCATAACTCTCATTTGAAATTTAATTTATCTGAGAAAATGTTGTGCACGACTGGTAGATACTCTGTATGCACTTAAGCTGGATAACACAATGCAAAATACAGTCTTTACTTAAACTTTTAATGCTGTGTATATCACAATTGGGGACTAGCTTAGACTGACAAAGCTCAAGGATACCCTGAAATTGCACACTGCAACGTTTGCATTCAAAATTCAAATGAATCAAACTATCAAAAGGCGCTGGCAAAGCCACTCAGCAATAAGGACACACACACATACCAACACACAATTTATACGCGCAAGTCGCCAATCCGAAATGTAAACGGAACTTAAACCATTTTGAGCTTTGTCAACAAGCCGCAGTGGGCGGCGACGGATGTGGGAGGGGCAGGTCCGAGATGCACTGCAATCACAACCAAACGAGTCATTAACATGTCAATCAAAAATAAAACTAAAATAGTAATACAAGAGGTAACACAAAATAAGAGAGTGAGAGAGATAGAGAGGGAGAGAGGGGAAGAGGAAGAGGAAAGTAAATTCAACGCTTTATGCAAATATAAAAAAGCACACACTATGAATGGCAATGCTGGGCAGGAGAAGGAGAGCCAAGGAAGAGAGGACAAAAAATCAAAAAATGAAAGAAACAGAATGTGTCCTACTTTCTGGCATACGATGCTGGATGAATGTTTCCCCTACGAGAACGTTATCCTCCTGTAACAACACAGCATCCATGAACTGAGAGAGAGAGAGAGAGAGAAAAAGATGGAGAGTGGGACAGCGAGACTGGACGAGAATGGGATAGAGAGATGGCAGAGAAATTGAAATTGAGGAGAGGCCAGTTAGAGATTCGGCGCACAGGGGCGGCTGCTGTAGAGCTGTAGAGCCAAGTAGACAGCAGCAGACACAGACACAAGAGGGCTTAAACCGAGACGAGCCTTTCAGTTGTAGTTGGATAGTAAAAGGTCTTGGACGTGTTGTATGCAGCGTTCGCAAGGTAGCCAAGACACAGCTCAGTTCAGTTCAGCTCAGTTCAGTTCACAGTGAAAACGGACAGAAACCTGAAAACTGAAAACAGAAAACAGTCTGGCACCCGAAAAATTTAATAAACAAATCGCATAGATTCTATGCATTTTTTGTCGACTTTTTTTTTGTTGTCATCAGTTGTACATTGTGCATACTGTCAAATTTAATTTGAGCTGTGAAAAAGCTGCTAATCAAATAAAGTTTAAAAAAAAAATGTGTAGCAAGTTTTCAATGTGCCAGACATCATTTGTCATAAGAACATCGAATTAAACTAAAAAAAGAAGTGAACAAAAGTTTGGGAGTGCTTTACATTTTTTTAATGTGTTGAATTGAAACAATTTGCTGACTTTTGAGCATTGCAAAAAAAGATGCGTTGGGCGCGCTTAAGATTTTGCCTCTCCTGGTTTTTTGATAGCACCGGGCAGCTCAACACACACACACACATACACACACATATACATAAGTATAAACAGCGACTAGCTGTGAGAGAGCGAGATTTGCTCTCAAGTGTTGAGCTTGAGCTGAAATATTACTGTATGCAGTGTATATCAGATACATGTGTGATAGCTGAGCAATGCATACACACACACACTCACATGCACACATACACTCGAGTTGGTTTCGTGCTAATCTCACACAGTTATTCTTCCCTCTCTCGCGCGCTCTCTCAATCGCTGAATCTCTCTGTCAGAGGCTGAGCTTTGGCTTTTGGAATGCGTGAGCGAGGGTTGAAAATTTGTTGTTGTGCGAGAGTTGTTGTTGTTGCTGCTTACTTGCTGCGGCAGCGAAGCAGCGGAGAAGAGAGGTCACTAGGTCGCTCCGGGACGCATTCCAAAGCAACAACAACAACAGTCAGAACAACAAAAACGCGCTTCAAGTGCGGCTTAAGGTTCGCGCTTTTTGGCCACGCCTCATTTTTTGCCCATTTGCCAAATGCATTTCAAATGCGTTCCACAAAATGTCGAGAGAGTAAAACAGAGACACACACACACACACGCAGACACATTAACATTTACATTTACATAAGAGAGCATAGCCTAAGAACAACAAAAGATTTGTTGCATACTTTTGTGCGTTGCATGCAACACTCAAGCTGCAAATTGTTTCATTAATATTTGATGCCACAGCCAAACGACAACGACAAGTTTTGTTCGCGAATACGAAACCGAAACAGAAAAACAATTTTTAATTAATCAAAAACTATCGAAGTGTATCAGTGTAAACGATCGAAAGTTAATTCGGGAGTACTTGAATCAAGGGCGTCAGGAAAAGGATCATCCAGCCAGCAAAACGGAGACCGACACGGAAACGGAGACAATGGGCGGCGGTGAAGTGAAGGTCGCTACCGTCGATGTTGAGGGCGGTGACAATATGGCAACTCTGCCGGTGTCCCGATCCCACACCGCCGGCAGCACCGACAGTGCCGAGAAGAACAATGCGGCCAACAAGGAAATGGAGCTGAAGAATGTTATGCCACAGCCGTTGCAAAGGTGCGACAGAGAGAAAGATACATATATAGATAGAGAGAGTGTGTGTATGAGAGAGAGAGAGAGAGAGAGAGAGAAAAAAAAAGGGAGATGGACACGTCGAAAGAGAGTGCTTTGAAATGTGGGTGGGTGGGTTGTTGTAGGTGCTACTCAAGGCCGCCAAAAGTGTCAGGCCCTCCAATCATGTACACACACACATGCAGAAATCACGTATAACAGTTAGATACACATATACACACACACGCACACCTATCCCAAAAAAATGCTTCATTGTATGTAGAGATAGTACGCTATGCCCTGTACATAAATACTACCAATGCTATATTGTACATAGACGTATATAAATATATACATATGTATGTATCCATGTTCACATTTAGTTACTACTACCACTATTTGTATATATTACAATCGGAAAAACGCCGAGGTCCCCATGATATGAACCCATATAAAAAATACTCGCACATTGACCCCAAAAGCCACGATTATCGTAATACTCGTTTAACCGTTAAATACCAGAATACTATTTTATTACCAACATTTCTTGGCATCTCAACAACAACAATAATTCTTATAGGGTTTGCTACACGTTCAAGCCAAATCCAAATAAGCACAGTTTTATGCCAGCGAAAATAACGGTGCAGGGCACATATCAAACAAATCCAATAACTGGACCAATCGAACTATGGTAATATACATACAATATAACTAAATTTAACGAAAGCCCCAAAAATATCCGATTCATGCAATCCCTACCAAAAGTATTGTCTAACATTCCAATCCAAATACCAAAACACTCAGTCGTCTTACATAGATTATCCATCTAATGTTTACCATCTATAGATGGATTTATTAATTGTCAGATAAGGACGGAAATCAGTACAGACTTTACAAGCTGTGCAATTATTCGTTTCCATATTTAGTATTTAACAGTTGCAATTAAGATACATTTGTGTCTCTGTGACTTACACCCACACGCACAGCAACTGTTACACAGCAGCCCAAATACATACATGCATACATACATACATATGCAAATGGGCGTCGAAGTGTATGTGTGAGTTGGAGTGAGATGCTTGTTTGCCGTTGATGTCTCTAACTGGGTCAAATAATGCAAATGAGTTGCATGCAATACAATGCTCGGCACAGTGGGGCAAGTGGTGCGCGAGCATTGTTAAAACAAGTAGCACATAAAAATAAAAAAGGAATTAATCTTTCTGTAGTTATACCAAATATCAAGCTAAATGTAAAAAAAAAGTCGTTTGCAAATTGTTAAGAAAACAAAACTTGAGTTGCTTTCAACGGAAAAGTAAAATAATTTTTTACATCTTTGTTATTTATTATACAATTATTACAAATATAAAACCCCTTACACATGTTGAAGAGATATTCACACATCTATATAATATTTATAAAGAGTTATTCATCTTGAACTGAAATATTTTAAGATTTTCATAGCCAAAATAAGAACAATTTTCTTAAGAACATTTGTTCAATTTGTACTTAAATAGTTTATAACATAATGTCATAGTTATACTTGATAGACCATAAAACTAAGCAAACGTTCAAGTAATTGTCAAATTAAGCTGTGACCTGCTTTTGTGACCCACTGTGCCAATGGTACTTGTAAATGGGCGTTGATTGGGGCATCGCATATCCAGTATCGAGCATCGAGCATCGACAGGCACAAGTTCTCTTGTTTGTGGTTGGTGTCTGTTGATAGCTAATTAGGTATGCATGTGAGTAGGTTATGCACTCGAGCAGTCAAGCGATGCTCTCAAGAAGCATGAGACACACACACACACACATACGCACATACACACACATACGCACATACAACACACAAACATAGATACAAGCACACTTTCCAACCAGATACGAGTAATTGACACTAACCCAAAAGCAATTTTATGCACACTTTCATTTTTTTTTAAATGATTCCTGTGCAACAAGGACTCACACACTCATACACACACACACACACACACACACCCACACACATATGTAGGATATGAGCAATTTGCCTTTGCGGAAATTATTGCAAAATGAGATTTAATTGTTGACTTTTCGCACAATTCGCAGGACATCGCTCTTCATTGTGACCAGCCTGGTGTATGCGATCCTGTTGATTGTCGTATGCATTGCATATGTGATCAGCGATGTGACCACACACCGACTTCCGGTGCTCTACTACGAGACGTTCTTCACGTACCTCTATGGCACCAGCATACTCTTCCTGTTGTACGTCTTTTGTTTCCTGCTGCAGGGTAAGACACATGTGAAAACTAACTTCTTCCTAATTCTGCCAAATCCCTCATTTCTTTATTTAATATCCATTTGGTTTGTATCACCATCAGAGAGCTCTTGCTGTAATGGCGGCAATGGCGGCAGCAAACCGAAGCCACAGCCCAAAGAGAAGAAAGCGAAGAAGACGAAGAATGCAGATCCAGCCGATTCGAAGGATGCGAAAGGCTCTAAGGACTCTGGAAAAGCTGGAAAAGGCGCCGCATATCAGGTGAGAGTTATTTTGGAGTGCTCTCTATAAGAGTGGTTAAAAAGTATCAGGTGAGAGTTATTTTTCAGTGAACACTTTTATGAGCAATCGCAAACATTATGGTGGAAAGAGAACTCTCCATAAGAATGGTTTTAAAGTGATAAAAGTCGTCAAAAACGAAAACAATAGTAAAATTATTTACTTGACTTCTTACATTTCTCTGTGCTTCTTTCAGCACTCTTCTTAGTGCTTCTCTTCTTGTCTGACTTAAGCGTGCTTTTGGCGCTTTCTCCTAAACTCTCTCAGTGCTTTTCTTAGCCCTTTTTATTGATCTGCTCTAAGAAATTTTCTTGGTGCTTCTCTTAGCTCTTCTTTCATCACTTTTCTTTGCGGTCTTCTAAGGACTTAACTGAGTGATATTCTCAGCACTTTCTTCGTTACTTCCCTTAGCTTGTTAGAGTTCTCTCAACGCTTCTCAGATAAAGCTTATCTTAGTGCTTTCTTAGTTCTTCTATCAGTTCAACTAGTTTTTGTCTAAAATTAAAAGAAGTTGCTGGAAAATTTTGAGAATTAATTGATGTAGACATACATCGTGCATAATGCATTGCTTATATATATTCTGTAATTGAATGTGATTTGTGTCAGGGTTAAAGGGGGGCTGGGTGACTAACTGAATGAACCTCACAACAATACAAATCATGAGCTGTCCGAGTCGCATATATCCAATGGGGTAGATTAACAGACCCTCGTTAATTATGTGACGAGGTTTGTCAAGTGATAAGGCCACATCAATTAAGGTGCACATATGAATTTGACCATACTGTGATTCATTGGCGATCTCATTACCGGAAATATAATCATTTAAAAAAAAAATATCTTTTTCTTTTTTGGTGTTAAAGCTTTCAGTTAAAGAAAATAAAGAAAATGTCTCTTTTTTTGAATTTACAGGAAGCACCCGTTGATGCCGAGGTGGCCGTCACCCCGAAGAATGTCCGGAAGAGGAAGACTACGCATAGTGATCTCACGCACGGAAGTTTCTTTCTGCGCGTCGGTGCCATCGGTAAATCATCAAAAACAGATCTTGATTCCGAATTTTGATTCAACAATTAATTCCTATTTCGTTGTTTGACATCTTTCTCGTTGCTGTGATTGTTTGACATTGAATTTGGTTTTTAGCTTTTGGACTTGGTGCCATGATTTATATTGGATTGGAGTTTGGATCGTTCTTTGAGATACCTTTCGATTCGCCCTGCCATCATATACTGATCGGTGTCAATCCCCTGCTCCAGATGATATTCACCTTTATGCAGATGTACTTTATTTTCATGAATGCACGGGTAAGTCCATTCAGTCCGAGTTCATGTTCGAACTCGAGTAGTGGTATGATACGACTAACTCAAATTTCTGTCTAAACAAAAAAAAAGAAATACTAAAACACTGTAAGCCTTATAACTACTTACTACTAAATACATTATACTACCTACTACTATTATCTACTACTACTACCTACCACCTACTACTACTACTACTATTGTACTACTGTAATTGTATGTTAACAATCATGATAACACACTGAAAAACAATCTAACAAAAAGCCAACCAAGTCCCAGTCCTCCATCGATCTAATTGAGGTTAGTTTTAATTTTTAAGTTCACGATCAACTCGTTGTCCTGAGCTAAATGAGAGCACGTAATTGTAAAGCTGAAAATCGTTAGGGACTCATCAAATTATAATATTAAAATCTACGTAAATTTCTTAATGAGGTTTGGGTTCCTGACGATTTTCTTGACCGCTAATTGCGTGCGATATTTTAGAACTCTTGCAACGATCACAAATTTAGTTTAGGCTCGGTACGGTCACACTCTGTCTCTGTCTCGCTCTCGCTCTATCCTTGTCTCACTCACTTTCACACAATAGCTCTCTTGCTCGCTCGCTCGTTCAAATTGGCGTGTTATAATTGGCAGTTAGTTCAGTTGAGTTCAATATCATTGATTCGCGCAATCGCATTCGCATTCATCATCAGTCATTTCACTTATTTGTTTGTTACGCTTTGCTTCATTCAACAATGCAACATCCTTGCAACATACTATTTACCATATCTACTATAAGAGAGTTAACTTACTCTCACATTCGGCACAGTCGAATTTCATTATCTCCGGATAAAAAAAAATTATTAATAAAAAAAAGCAAAAAAATACAGATCACATTTATCAGTTTCAAGTTTAGCAGCATTAGCTTCACATTATTCACATATTCACAACACGTACACGCATTACGCATTCATGAACCATTCAAATTTTCACGTCATTATGCATTCATTCATTCAATCATTGATTCATTCTTTTTAAACTTAAAATTTTTCGAAATTGTGCAAAGTACTTAGTTTTTTTAATGAACCATTTTTGTGTACATAATCCCAACAACTCCGCCCCATTCGCGATCGCAGACTAGGCCACCATTTCAGGTACGATATACAACTCATTTTCTACTCTACATACTCTACTCTACTACTCTACTCTACATTCTACATACTCTAACATCATGCTACCCTACGCTCATATTTCTCTCACTCCAGAGCACACATATTTATTGTAAATCTACATATGTACATAAATACAGACCTGGTCATATAAATAAAAAATATACCATATTAAGTAATTATTACAATATTATGTGCTATTTATATGGCCAAAACTGTTTATATCAGCGGTGGGCACGACATCTGAACTTGAGAGCACAAAAATAACAACTTGGCAGCAGTCGCTGCTCCCGGAGCCACTGCGTGCCCACCGCTGGTTTATGTGTATGTTCTTATGTGTATACGAGTATTAATTATATATTAATCAAAACTAGCTTAAACTAAATTGAAACTACCTGTAATTACATTTAAGGGTTATGGGATTACGTAAAATACTTTTCAATCTTAAAAAACGGCAGCAGTATCTTAACTTTGTTGAAATACAATAACAAAGTTGGTTCTTTCTCTTTTTCTTTAAAATTCCAAATACTTTTATGTTGTTACGATACACATATACAAATATCTGTAAATACTTATATTCAATATAATATCAATACATATATATATAAAGTGCTTAATAGACACGATTCCCAAGTATACTCAAAATTGCGCCTGCGCATTACTTTCTTTCTCTCTCTCTCTCTCTCTCTCTCTTTCTGCGCTCTCTCTCTCTCTCTCTCTCTCTCTCTCTTGCAGTTGAACATCCATCGCTTCAAGGTGATCGCTCGCTTTGGACTGATGCATGTGGTGGCCACCAACATCTGTGTTTGGATACGTACCTTGGTCAAGGAGTCGTTGCTGGAGATCACGATCTATCACCAGAAGCGAGAAGCGGATCCGGAGGCATCCTCGATCGCCCATTCGATCCGTCAACATGCGCTGCGTCACGCTGGAACCGTGCTCCGGACTCACACGGGACCCAACAGCGAATTCGAGGTCCTGGACGGTGAGGATGTGCTGCCCAAGAACGTGTACAAGAGCGACAATGTGCTGTCGAAGCTGGTCCGCAACACGGTCGACGGCATCTCCAAGAGCTTGGGCATGGGTGGAGGCGGGGCGGATGTGACCAGCAGCACCACCAGCATGCCCATGACGACGACAAGCGCCACGATGAGGGCGGCATACACAACACCCGGGTATCAATGGCACAGTACTACTATGGCCCGCAAGCTGAAGAAGTTTATCACTAGCACCACCGCTGCCACCAGCACCATGGGCAGCAGTAGCACCACCACGAGCACCACATCTACCACAACCACCGCATCTAGCATACCATCATTTAATGGCGATCTGAGCAGCAGCACGACAACCAGTGAGACACCATTCAATAGCCTCCAGCGAATCCTCTCCAGCGCCGCTCCGAGTCTAACGCCCATCGATGTGGCCGCGCCAACGTTGCCCGCTGCTGTCGATGGTGGTGCCGCCTTTGCCACTGCCAGTGCCACTGCCACCTCCGGGGTATCCTCATTCCTCAACAGCCTGGCCGCATCCACGCCCAGCACAAGTGTCAGCGATCTGACGCCAGCGAGCAGCACCGAGAGCGCCGTGAATATTATGAACAATCTGTTTGGTCCCGGCATGGAGAACAGTTTCCAAACCTATTCGGATATCTCGCACGAGGAGTCCAATGGCCTGATTGCCTTTGAGAATTTCGAGAGCTTGGACAACATTTACCCGGCGGCGCTGTCTTCCAACATTGGCACACTCAATTCCACCGCCTGCGGACGCATTGACATTATGGGCACTATTGTGTACGATTCGGCGCCGTATCTGTATCCGTTTATCATTGAGTACTCGCTGATTGGCGCGGTGGTCTTGTATGTCATGTGGAAGCACATCGGTCGCTATCCGGGCCGCATGAACGACGAGGATCTCGAGCACAGGCTGGAGGTGATGCTATCCCGTCGAGCCGTCGCCATGGCGCAGCAGGCACGTTCCGGTCGCGTCGATTGCGTTGGCTCCTCGAAGGGCCTGTTCTTTGGCCTACTGTTGTTGGTCGGCGCTCTGATTTGCTTGATACTCTTCTTCGTCTTGGTGCGTCATCAGAAGTTCTCGCTGTTGGCCATTTACCTCGCCGATGCCAGTCACTGCATCCTCATGGCCTTTGCCATACTCGCCATCATCATTGGATTCATCAGGTGGGTTCAACAAGAAAAACAGCATTATTTTCTACACTGTATTTCTAAAAAAGAAAATACTTTTATAGAAAACTTTGAACATTATTTCAATAATCCACCGATTGCTACTATGGCAAATAAATACATTCAGAAAAATATGCCATCCTAATCTTAAGTTAAATTGATCAAGAAAAATAAAAAATCAAATTTTTTGGCACCCCAAAGATTTGATACCCTTGCAAAACACGCTATATTTCTAAAAAAAAAATTATATAAACTTGTTCAAACATCAATTCAATTTTCCACCGATTGTTACTACTAAACGTCTTTTTTCAATTTTTTCCCTCAATTTAAAAAAAAAATGTTTTGATGCAAAAAGTTTTTTCAAACAATTTAAATAGTGACTGAATTTTTTCAAATATCTCTTCGTTAGTATTTTTTATAATTTATTGAAAAAAGGGTATTTCTTGCAGTTTTCAAAAACAAAATTTTTCAAATCTCTCTTCGCTAGTATTTTTTATAATTTAAAAAAAAATGCATTTTTTGCAGCTTTCAAAAAATGTTCAATTATATCGAGCCCTATTTGCGGATATAACGTAAGCGACAAAAAGCAAAAGGTTTTTAGGTTTCGTTTAGTTGATTTCTTCGTGTCATGTGTCGCTTACGTTATAGTTGACAGGTCAATATCTCTGGAAATATAAACAATTAAAGATTAATATTTTGAGTGTAGATACAATTAATATTAATGAACACATTTGCATTAAAAAACAAATTTCGGAAAAATGTCGCTTACGTTATATCCGCAAAAAGGGCTCGATATATAAATAATTATTGTGAATAACACTGGCGTTTTCAGCAGGTAACTTTGATCACCAATCATAATACTTCCATAATTACTACTTTTTTCAGATCATGTCAATTATTGGTATCGTTGTCCCAGCGTGGTAAAAATGACACTGATCGTTTATTAAGATTGATGATAACAGATTTAATTGATTTTTTTTTATATTCATTTAAAACCTGCTGAATATGCCAATGTATTTTGTAAGTCGCATAATACAATTAATAGATTTTCAAAAAAAAATTTATCAGGATATTAGTAACTGGTGTAATTTTATGAGATATCTTAAAAACAACAAATATATTTCTTTAACCTTAATTCTCGAGATTCTAAGAAGATTCGCACTTGCATTTGATTTAATCGAATGATTAATCATTCAATCGCTTTTCAATCGCCATTTAATCCATTCCCAGGGTCAAGAACTTGAAATTCCGCTGCGAGGAGCAATCGAGTCTGAATGACATTTTGTTGCGCATCTCGGCCTTTGGTCTGTTCACCTACTCCGTGTTCAGCATCATCGCTGGCAGCTTGAAGGTGCTGGAGAGTGAGCCCAGCTTGTTGGTCACGACCACCGGCGGTGTTGCCGTCTTTCAGGTCATTCTACAGCTGCTCTTCATAGCCGATGTATCCCGTCGTCGCGTCCATTTGCCGGAGCATGATCGCAGCAAGCCCGGACGCCAGATCGTTACCTTCCTTCTCATCTGCAATGTGGCCATGTTTGCCATCTACACTTTCGAAGCTCAAAAAGTATTCGCCAATCCTGTAAGTAGATATGTACGTAAGCGAGACTGAGTTAAGTAAGACGATTAACGCTCTCGTTCGTTCTATTCGTTGTTTGTTATTTGTATAAATTCTATAGTATATACAGTTAAACTTCACTATAACAAAACTCAGAGAGGAAATCTCTTAAAATATTTCTTAATCTCAATTAAGAGGTTGCGTTCCCTTTAAAACCTGTTTCTTTTACTTTTACATTTTTTTACTACCAATTTTTTATAAAGAAGTTTGAGTGTGAATACAATAGCTGTAAATTTATTATATGTATCTGAGCTGTAAAAGTTTCTTACAATAAATATCTTTAACTTTAATTTCAATTACTTGATTTGTAATTATAATCAATTAAAGTATTGCGACTTTTTAGTTAAAAGATGGACAGCTAGAAAAGTGAAATAAAAAGAAATAAATTAACTTTATTATCACTTTTTGATTTATTTTTTTATAGAATGCTTAATACTTAATTAATACTAATAATATAGAACCTAGAATAGAATTAATACTAGAGTAATTATAATGAATAATTATATTAATTTATTTATAATATTTTTATAATGTAGAACATTGAAATCCAATAGATATTATTTGAATTTGAATTAATTTTCGAAGAAATTACCAGCTCAGATATAATTTTATATAATATATCATATGCATGTTACCTCTATACTGATCGATATTTACCAATGACTTTGAATAATGCTGTTTATTGTTGCGTGTGTTTAATGTAGCTGCATGTGTTTGTTGCTGTCTATTGGCTTAGTTATCGACTAATTTGTATGACATTAAACTTTATCCAACCAATTAAATAGGTGCAACTGGAGTTCTACGGTTTTGTCCCCTGGTCCATCATCCAACGCATCACACTGCCCCTCTGCATTTTCCATCGCTTCCACAGCGCCGTGACACTTGCCGAGATCTGGAAGACCACCTACAAGGCGCGCTTGGAGTAAGAACTTGGAACAGAACCGAACAGCGTAAAGCAGTTCGAATGCTAGAACGATAAGGTTATGAAATTCACCAAAAAAATCAACAAGAAACGTAAATGAAAAGCAAAGAGATTGAAGGGTATGAAATAAATGGAAGATATTATAGCAAACCGAAACGCGAAAAATTGAAAAGAGTTAAATGTTAGTTTCGAATTGCATAAACATAACTTTTTGTTTTTAGTTACGCATGCGTATAGGTTAACTAAGTTTAAAATGCGAGAAACAAAAAAAAATAACAAATCAAAACAAAACAAAAGAAAAAATATAATAAAACAGAAGACAAGAAAGATAAGAACAATGCAACAAAGCAACAAAATTACGAGTTGTATCAAAGAGAGCTAACTCCCAAAACGAGCCATTGGACCATTGGGTGTGTGGTTTGGGGCCGCATTAACCGAACTTTAGAGCGTATATTGAGAAGATTTAACGATTAAGAGATCCACGGATCTAACGATCAATATTAATGCTAATTACCAAAACGATTGACAAACAAAAAATTTTAACGAAACATTTGGAATCAAACAAAAATTGTTGTGAACGACTACAAATTGCGTCAAACGATTTATAAAAAAAACAGTCGCTTGTTGTTCCTTTTTTTTTGGTTTTGTTTTTATAGGATTTCCCGGTCAGTTGGAAAACTTAAGACCTAAGTCATAGATTTTACAATTAATAATGCTTTCCTTTAATTTTGTTCACTTAAATATACTAATTTTACAATTTCAGCACATAGTATATTTATTATAAATAAATAATTTATGTATTTTTAATTATTGATTCATACTATAATTATTAATTCTATACACATATGTATATGCATATATCTCCCTCTATTATTTTGTTATTTATGCATTATTATTGTTTAACGCGCTGCAATATCTTTGTAACTAAAAGTTTTACTTTTATAATCGACTATTTTTGTTTTCATTAAAATTCATATAACAATTAAGTCGAAGATGAAAAATAAAATGTAGAAAAAAGGTTGTTTATTTTTCGTGTTGCAGAACTTCAAAATACTTAGGTACAGTTGGACAAAAACATTTGCATATATTGAATTCAAGCCACAGCGCCGCCAAGTATGCAGCGACTTTTGGGCCAAAACTCACACACACACACACAACACTCACACACACACATACATACAGACAGACACACAGCTTTAGGTGGTAACTCTCCAAATGCATAGGGAATGCCATGAAATGTGTTGGAGAAAAGCGCGAGAATTAGAAATTCATGAATTCATTCAAAAAATCTAATTAAACCTATAATGAAAAGCACACTTTGTGTAAGTTTTCGATTTTTCCCAAACGAAACAATTGCCGAAGACAAACAACAACAACAAACTGTGATGAAATTTATTGTTTATTGACTTTGGAAATATTTTTAATTTATTCAGTTCTTTTTTTGGAAATTTATACTTTTAGAATTTTCAACAAAACAAAAAACTTACCCAAAATTAAACAAAAAAAAAAACAAAAATATTGGCTTCAACTGCGTTCAACCAACTTCATGGCCCAATGTTTAGAAAAACAAAAGAAAATACCATGACAAAAATGAAAACACACAAAGAAACAAACATGTTGCGGCACTGAAAAGGAGCCAAACAAATAAACAAAAAAATCTAAAATATATAAAATAAAAACAAAATAACAAAAAAAAAATTTTTAATATTTATATATATATAAATAAAAAGTTTATAAATGTCCATTTTTTGATTATTAGTAGTGATGTTAAATGAAAAACAACAACTTAATAGTAATTATAATAATTTAAATATGTATGTAATAGCTGCAAACAAGATAAAGGTAAATCGAATAATATACGAGCATAATACAAACGATCTGTCTGTCGTATTATAGCTTGCCAGAGCCTTCTTCTGGAATCCCCGAAACAATGTACGAATGCATTTAGGAGATGCCAAAACGGAAACGGTAAAGAGAAAAAAACCAAAAATAAAAAAAGACAACAAAAAATCACGATAACGATAACGTTTACAATTACAAGTTAAGAACCATTTTTAAAGATATGCAACGTATATCTATAAATATATGTATACTAACCCACCAAATTCAAAGTATTTCAAAGTTTTATATCGACAAATCGCAGATGACTGGGCAGATTCAACAAGATTCCAATACTGCCACCCAACAACAGTTCGAACACCCAATTGTTAAGAGATTTATGGCTCAAATGGGCAACTACAATCAGTTGGTAATTCATAACCAAACAAATAAAACAAAACTGTGTTGCCAAAGACCAAATTACAGATACAGAGAGAGAACATTCCAAACGGAAACGGAAATGGAAATAGAAACGAAAGCGAAAACGAAAACGGAAGCGGATGTTATCAGATTTGTGACACACACACATACACATACACGCACACGCATCGAGTGTATGCTTGTGTGTGTATTTTTGTTGGCAACTTATATACACTGCCGTCTCTTGTACTGTTCATACACACACTCACACACACACACACACTCATACATAGTGACAAACACATATTGCATATTTGTATATGTGTAGCAATTATACATGTATATACATATATATATATAGTATGTTTGTATTACGAATACGTGATCAAAGCAATTCCCAAAAAAATGAAAGCTGTAAACCCAAAACAGGCCACGCATTATGTACATACATATGTATATACATATGTATGTATGTATGTTTATATGCAGTACTTTTGGGTACATATGTATGTGTACGTAATATAATCGTACTTCAAATCTCGTAATCTTAAATCAAATATATATGTACTTGTAATACGTGTAGTATATATAAAGAGAGAGAGGTAGATAGATCAGCGCACTCTCTCGCTCGCACTCGCATTGTAGGGATGTGAGCTGTCTCTTTTATATTGTATTGTAGCATACATACATATGTACATGTACTCTCTTTGCTACCTGTAGTTACACACATGACTATGTACTTATATACTCACTTATGTATATGTATGTACTCGGATACATATGTACTTACGTATGTATGTACTCAAATTCAGTTCAACATTTAGTTGTGGTAGCTTTTAGTCAAAATCGAGCAAACATATAGAAATGATCAAGAGATACTCATTAACATATATACATACATATATATACATACATATGTATCTATATATACGCATATATCTAATTGTTTTTTCTTTAATATTTATTTAAACATAAGATCATAATTTATGTATTTTTAATAACTACAACATAAAATTATTGAATGTTTCAACTAAGTTGTATAATTATAAGTAAACATTTACAAAGAACGACAACATAATGGAATTATGTAATTTATAATTGTATCTAAAAATGGGCATCATAATATCATATGTACTATATTATGTATGAGTATGAGAAAATATATACATACATACCTGCGTATATTGAATGTATATCCAATACAGCAACAACAACAACAACAATTACTATCATTTCTAGCTTAACGCACAAGAACAAAACACCAACAACAACAACAACAACCAAAGATCAAGAACAAACCGGAAAGATACATTGAACAAGAAAGATACATAGTATATCTACATACTTGCGTGTATACATAAGTACATATACATATATAGGCGATTTCAGTAAATAAAAATGAATAAAAAAAAATAAAGTAAATCAATACATACATATTTATAAATAAATTAAAAACAAACGGAAACATTAAGCGAAATTTTCATGCATTTAATATACATTTTCCCATAACCGCTAAATATAAATAAAACTAAATAAATAATATTTATAATAATAATGAAACGAAAACAAACAAAAAACCACAACAAATTCAAATCGAAATTCGGACTGAGGACACAAAAACAACAAGAACAACAACAACAAATTGTACTCAATTTTAAAATCATTGTCGCATTTTAGAAACCACAGAAAACAAAAACATTTCAAAATGCGAACACATTTCGTTGAAACACACACTCTCACTACACTCATGAGTAAACCCGTAATGCTCAACACTCAAAAGGGGCAACTCACACTCACACTCACATTCACTTTCAGACTCACACACACACAATTACACGCACTCACGCATACATATGAATTACATAATAAAACAACAACATTGATGACAAGAAAAACAAAAACATCAACAAACAAAAAGAATATAACAAAAAATGGCATACAAGTAATTTTAAATTGAATAAAATTAGAATTAAATATGTACAACAACTTTGAGAGTGTTTTAATTGGGAATAATTCAATGGTCGTAAGGATACATCTCAATTCTGATCACTGTAGACGGTAGTCCACGCCAGTGACGAAGCATCACGAAGGCTGCTTTAGACTTGTTTTATAATAATAATGACATAAGCGATATAATTTATCCCATAAAAAACATCTTTACGAGGTAAAAGTCTAGTGACCAAAACATTTTCTTCCCCAAAAATGTCTGATATCCAATTTTGTGACGAATAATGTAAGGTTTTACTTATAAATTACATATTTTCAAAAAAATTGTTGTTAAAATTTTCTCATTTGGTTCAAAAGTTATGATTTTTGCAATGATCCGAAAGTACATTTAAAAAAAACAGAATTTTAATAACTATTTCCGTTTTCCAATTAGTATTTTTTTTTATAAAAAAAAAGTCCAAAAACAGCCTTCCAAGCAGCAATACCCCCTTAAATTTCAAATTATTTGTTGCCGGCTGCTTTAGCCTGACAATAAATAAAATAAAATAAAAATTAGATATTGATTACAAGAAAAAACTTAAGATGCAAAATTTTTAAATTTCAATTTTTGAAAATCACAATGGGAGAACCCTTTGTTCCAAAATCGCATTCTGGCGAAAAATAATTAGTTTTAACGAAATTAATAATATTTGAATGCAGAAGGAAATAAGAGGCCGAACTATGATCAAAATTCAAATTCATTTTCTTTTCACTAAACTCTATTCAGTGGGCATAATTTAATGGGTATCTCAAGTCTTGGACACAAGGTTACTTAGAATTTTAAGTTAAGTTTATTCACAGACAATACATAAATATATATTTGCTTATACCCTATATCTTGCCCAATTGGTTCAAAACAAGAAAAGATACTTAAGCAGATATTCTTAGAGTTTCCTACGCATTGGGTCCAAATTGAGTAAGTGGGTGCAAATGCGTGTTGAGATGTCTCCGAGCAGGATGCAATCGGTTGTCGAGCACTCTTTAAAAAGGTGGCGCTATCACATTACGATTCACTTGGAAACGGGCAAATCTATAGTCCCGACTGTCCGCATCCCGCACCAGGCAAAGCGGCGGCTGACCTCCTCCCCCACCTCTGTGTCTAGATCCGTTCTCGGTTTCGGTTCCGCTTTGTTTGCCACGTCCATCTGCAAGCAGCTTGCGCAGTCCAGCTGGCGTTATGTAGCCCACGCCACACACAGTGGCCTCGATGAAACTGAAGCCGGCGCTGCTCACGTAGCCAAACACCTCGCGACTGCATTGACGCCGCACACTGTCCCGTGTCTCGGCCGGATTGGTGGGCAGCCACAGGCTGGACATCTTATCAAACTGCTCTCTAACGAGCGTCGCCGTTTGGGCGGGTCGAATGTGGACGCGCCGTGTGCTCGTCTCCTGCAGCTTGCGCTTCTCGCGCACGCGCCGTGCCCGCAAACGCTTCAGCTGCCGCTTGTGGCCAAGACGGAGATCTTTGCGCAGACGTTCATTCAAATCCGGCTGCGGAGGCTCGCTGTGCACGGGCGCATGCTCATCGTGCTTTAGCTGGCGCCTGTGACGCCTCCAGTCGCCACTGGTGGGCAGGCAAATCAGTGCATTATCCTTGAGATGGCCGCGAGAATGCAAACGCAATTGGATCTGGATGAGACACCCATCGGGCAGTTGGTCTGGCAGGGCTTGACCATGGCGCAGGCATTCGTGCAGACGCTGCAACAGATCGCGATCTCGCAGCACGTGGAATCCACCGCCTGTTGTGGATGTTGAGGGCGTCTCACGCCAATCCCGCACCAGGTGCGCCCAGGGCGCCAGGAACGGACTGACCACCGCCAGCTTGCGGTAATTGCATCGCTTGTTGGGCGGCAGACGAAAGTAGCGCATGCGACGCTCCGCTGCATCCAGCGATGCCTGCTGCACACCTGCAAAACGGATCATTTAGATTACTATGGACTATAGAAAGGTCCAAGTGCCACCTAGTCTCACCTGCCACCGTGTCCGGCAAATGGTGTTCGGCCCCCGCCTCCCTGGCCACCGAGTCGAATTCGCGCAGTCCACCTGGCCGCGCACCCCACATGATGAACGTCAGCCAAAGCGCCATGCCGTAGTTGGCGGGTGCAATCACATCCCAGCCGGAGCCGTAGCCAAGCCGTTTGTACTGCGACTCCTGTGAGCCAGGACGTTGCACCAGCAGCAGGGGCACCGGCTGCATCTGCTCCTCGAAGGCACAGCTCTGGCCAGGCACGACGGCGTGCTGTCGACGCAGTTGCTCGTACTCGTGGGTCGATAACATGGACTGACCAAGTCGCTCCCGCACCTCCGACTGCCACAACGGGCTATCCGGCAGACAAATAGGCTGCGACATAAGTAGTTCAGCAGCAGAGCCTCTTGATCCTGATCCTGACCCTGATCCTGTTACTGCCAATGACTTGGGTGCCTTGCTGCGATGCCTGGGCCGCTGCAGTCGCGGATCGACAACATTGAGGCCGACAATCATATTGGAGAGCAGTTCGCCGGGCGAGTTTAGCTGCAGAGCTGCCCCACTGAAATCCGCCTGCGATTGCAGCTGCTCCGACATGTCGCTCAGCTTGCTCGCCTCCGCCAGCCAGTGTGTGTGGTCGGAGCTCTCGCCGCTCGCTGGACGATAGGCCCGTAGACTGGCGGCGAGTATGTGCTGGGCACGAGCTCCAGTTAGGCGAAAGCGATTGAACTCCTGTCGCAGGACTTGCATCTCCAGACTGTCATCCGCATTGGCATAGCTCCTGTGGCGCTCAAAGGCTTTGGTGTGCGTCCAGAATCGCAGCGGTTGTTGCTTGGATCTCCCATTCTCCTCTGGCCCCTTGGATTCGTCTGGCTCTGGCTCCGGCAGTGGCAGCGTCTGCTGTTTGGTGGACTTCAGCTGGAACACGCGGATTAACTGGACAATTGTTGCCTCAGCGGCGGCGGGATGCAGCCAGAGCCATAAGGTGCGTCGAGACTGATCCTCTCGGCGCCACATAAAGCTGGCGCGTTGCAGGGCACCCAGCGGGTACTGTCCGTCGGCGAAGAGTTCGACGCTGCCCTCGCGACGTCCACTTGCAAATGTCCTTGCCGCGATGCCCAGACCGCAGCTCGGACTGGTGAGGCGCTCGAACCCGGCGCGTATCAGCTCCAGGCTGCCCCGAAGCTGCACGCAGCTGTAGAAGGACATGTCCTGGAGCAGGCAGTGATCCGTGCTGGCGCGATAGCAGGCGCGGTAGGTCTTGTCGCAACTGGCAAAGGGCAGGCGATAGCCCCAACGGTCAACCATGTGAAAGCGCTTGGCGTGCCAGATGTGCGTCTCCAGCCAGCTGTGCTTGCGCTGCCGGCGCACGTACTCCCGCATCAGGTTCTTGGGACGACGGCGGTATTTGCGAGACGGACGCTTGCCGATCACCGGCTGATTGCCAGCCTTGCCCATTTGGGATTTGTGGGCGGCGCGATACTTGCGCGGCAGACGCTTGGGATGATGCGACATGGCCCGACGGCGCATGTGCTTCGGCAGTGTTTGGAAGATGAGCTTGCTGTTCGTGGGCAACTGGGCCTCGGCAATCAGAGATTTGATTTCCTTCAGTGCTCCGGCCGCGTAATGATATGTGGACACGTGCGTGGGCAGCGTTACACGTCCGCCCAGACTGGCATCGTACTCCAGCTTGTGTGTGGCCATCATTAAATGTCAGTGTCTGTGCTTTCAGTCATAAATAGTGCAGCGAAATATTCAAAATCAAAATAACAACACAGTTCAAATGCTGCGCACGTGTGTGCCGGTTCGAGATGAGCCACAAGTGTCTCTAATAGCGATGGCACATTGTCGGCTTTCGATATTTTGCTTGGTCAGTAACTTTTGCATCTACACAACACTGGTGGCTCACATCGGTATCGATTAGGCCTGATGATATTTTCTAAAAATATAATATCGTTAATATTTCGATATTTAATACAATGGCCGTGTTCACCAGAACAAATCGACAACAGAAAATCGATGAAATTTGCATGATTATTCTGGTGAAATGCAGTGATTTTCAATCATGATTTCAAATTTTGTGATTATGATGACTGAAAATTCATCACCAAAATAGTACGCTGAAATTTTCTGATTGTGAAGCTTTGTTGTCGAACAAACAAAATACATGATTACTGATTAGTTCTGGTGAACGCGGCCAATATAATTTTTCTTCTTATTTTTGACAGCAAAAAATATCGATAGTATCGATGACATAAATATTTGGGCGCTATCTTAAATCAACCGTTTTTCCACCCTAAAATAGTCATGCTACCACTAATGCTTACTATTTTTAAGCAATATTGGCACTTAGATGTAGTGTCGTTTATTATATCCGAAACCATTTAAGTGTCCTTGTTTCGTGAAGAAAAAAGTGGCTGCAAAAGATAAAAATAACTGGTAAAAATTAGCGCACGATAATATATAACTATAAAAAAAACAAAAAATATCTATCGATATAAAAATTGTATATCAACAGCCCTACTCACATCGGTTTCGATAAAAGATCAACAATCCAAGTTCGATTCAAGCCAGCGCCTTATTTCTGAGTGTCTGTTAAGCGGCTAAAAATGCACCGATGGTGGCCAGTGCAGTGGTCAGAGCTTATGCTGATCCTGATGCTGCCCCTGCTCCTGGTCGCCGTTCCACAGTCTGCGTCGGGCCATGCACCGCATAGCAATCACAACAACAACAGCAACAACAACAGCACGATTGTGAAAAGCAGGCACCTTCAAAGCAACAACAACTGCCAGCGGCGGCCCTTCTGGCACATCCCGGCAGGGGCGACGTGTCCAGCTGATGTGCTGCCACTGCGGGGCACCGTCTACATACTGTACGACGTGAACATCTCCGAGGGATTCAACCTGCGCCGCGACGTCTACATCCGCATGGCCGTCTTCGTGCGACGCCTGCGGCGGCGCAGGCGCTTCCGGAACGTGCGGCTCGTGCTGCCGCCCTGGCCCCGCCTCTACCACTGGCACTCGCACGGCCTGGCCCAGAGCGACCTGCTGTGGCGCCACTTCTTCGACCTGGCCAGCCTGCGCCGCTACGCGCCCGTGCTCGACTACGACGAGTTCGTCGCCGAGTACCGCATGTTCGGGATGCCCGCGCCGCCCTTCGTCCACGTCTCGCAGGTGTTCCGGCTGACGCACTACGAGATCATGCTGGAGCAGGGCGTCTTCAGGGACAAGTACGAGCGGGTGACAGTCCCCGATCCCGATCCCCATCCCGATGCCGATCCCAATGGCCAGCGCACGGACGCCTGCAATGAGCGGTCCGTCAGCGGTGGTCCGCTCCTACAGCAGCGTCTCCTGCGCTACGGACGCCATCACTGCGTGCGCTTCCAGGGCAGTGCCGGCCTCCTGGAGCGCCTGCTGCGCGAGGCCATTGCGGAGGACACGGCCGGGGTGGACGACGCCGACGACATGCGCGTCTACGCGGTGCTCGGCGCCGAGACCGTGCTCCACGACAGCTGGGGCGACGAGCACTTCTGGATGGCGCGGCGCTCGATGCGCTTTGCCCGGACTCTCAGCCGGGTGGCCGCCGACTTCCGACTCCTGTCGCTCGGCACCACGGACGCGTCGGCCGGCGTGCAGCGGCCAGCGATGTGGGAGCTGGAGCGGCCCAAGCGCGACGCCCGCGGTGGCGACTACCTGTGTGCGCACCTGCGACGCGGCGACTTCGTCCAGTCGCGGGAGTCGACCACGCCCACGCTGAAGGCGGCCGCGCAGCAGATCAAGCAATTGCTGCGGGCGTTCAACCTGAGCACCGTGTTCGTGGCGTCGGATGCGACGCCGTACGAGCTGCTGGAGCTGAAGGAGCTGTTCTACCGGTTCCGCTTCGTGCACTTCACGCCGGAATCGAATGCGCAGCGACACCAGCTGAAGGACGGGGGCGTGGCCGTCGTGGACCAGCTGATATGCGCCTACGCCCGCCACTTCGTGGGCACCTACGAGAGCACGTTCACCTACCGCATCTACGAGGAGCGCGAGATCCTCGGCTTCAGCAAGTCCAGCACCTTCAACACATTCTGCAAGGCACCGGGTGGCAACTGCGCCCGCAACGCCGTCTGGCCAATCGTCTGGGATGACGACGATGACAAATATTACTGATATCTTTTCGAGCAACAATTTTGTGAATGTCCCGAATCATAGATAAGTGTATTTTGTATTTTGTACTTTATTTAGAACTATTTTTTGAAAGACTCTGTAACTCTGAACAAACTGCGATGCTGTACCAAATATTAAAATCTTTTAAATACTCATTTTAAACGGTTCATAATATTTCTCATTTTTAATTTTTGATTTATTTTGAATATTTAACGTTATTAAGCGATATTTACATATGTGACTGCAATTATATCGATTGTATATCAATGTTGCTCTTCATACAGAATATCGATATTATCGTCTGGGATGACGACGATGACAAATATTACTGATATTTTTGCGAGCAACAATTTTGTGAATGTCTCGAATCGTAGATAAGTGTATTTTGTACTTTGTTTATAATTATTTTTTGAAAGACTCTGTAACTCTGAACAAACTGCGATGCTGTACCAAATATTAAAATCTTTTAAATACTCATTGTAATACGGTTCAATTCAATTCTCATTTTTATTTTTTGATTCATTTTGAATATTTAACGTTATTAAGCGATATATACATATGTGACTGCAATTATATCGATTGTAAATCAATGTTGCTCTTCATACAGAATATCGATATTCTATCGCATATCGATGGGAATCGATAGGAAACGATGGTCACATTCCGAATTTCAACAGCTTCACTCAGTTTGCAATTGTTGCACGTGTTTTGTTATTTTTATTGTCAAATTGTTTGCAGCCAGTAAAAGGATTATTTAATTTTTGCCAAAATGGGCAAGAAATCAAAAGGCGGCAGCAATCTGGGGCGGCAGCTCATCAAAGATCGTTTCGGCCACACGCCACGCCGCAAAGTGGACAACGATACAATGGTGCGTAGAATTATTTATGTGAACACACACACACACACACATACATATGGACAACAAACTGATATTTGATCCACATTTACAGCTGCACACAACGGAGTTGCAGGACGGCTACGACTGGGGTCGCCTGAATCTGTCCTCTGTGACGGAGGAGTCTTCGTTCAACGCCTTTCTGCGCACCGCCGAATTGGCGGGCACGGAATTCCAGGCGGAGAAACTGAACATAACATTCGTGAATCCCAAGCAGCGTGTGGGACTGTTGAGCAAGACACAGGAGCAGCAGATGCACAAGAAGCACGCCGAGCATGTGGATCAGCTGAAGATTCCACGACGTCCCAAGTGGAACAAAGAGACGAGCGCCGAGGATTTGGAGCGTGCCGAGAATGAGGCGTTCCTCAATTGGCGTCGCGATCTGGCCATGTTGCAGGAGGACGAGGAGATTCTGATGACGCCGTATGAGAAGAACCTCGAGTTCTGGCGTCAGCTGTGGCGCGTCGTCGAGCGCTCCGATGTCGTGGTTCAGATTGTGGATGCCCGCAATCCGTTGCTCTTTCGCAGCGTCGATCTGGAGAAGTATGTAAAGGAGGTGGACAGCAACAAAATGAACATGATCCTGGTGAACAAATCGGATTTGCTGACGCTCGAGCAGCGCCAGCACTGGGCACAGTATTTCGACAGCGAGGGAATACGCACCGCCTTCTATTCGGCCACGCTCGTCGAGGAGGAGCTGAAGCGCGAGGCGGAGGCCGCCAAGCTGGCAGCGGAGTCGCCGTCATCGGCGCTGGAGCTGAAACAGTTGCGCGAGGCTGCCGAGGACATCCAGCAATCCCTTGACGCCGTCGAGCACACACTGGAGGCCATTGAGAGCAAGATTAAACCGAAGGCGACTCCATCGGAATCGGAGGTGGAGGTGAAGCTGCCGAGGCTGCCCGGAGACAAGAACAGCGCACATCTGTTGTCCCGCACGGAGCTGATAGACTTTCTGCGTCACATCTACACGGGACCGCGACACACCAAGCAGCATGTGACCGTCGGCATGGTGGGCTACCCCAACGTGGGCAAGAGCAGCACGATCAACTCCCTGATGACGGTGAAGAAGGTTTCCGTGTCCGCGACGCCCGGCAAGACAAAACGCTTCCAGACACTATTCCTGGAGAACGACATTCTGCTGTGCGATTGTCCCGGTCTGGTGATGCCCAGCTTTGTGCTGACCAAGGCGGACATGTTGCTCAACGGCATATTGCCCATTGATCAGATGCGTGACCATGTGCCGGCCGTGAATCTGCTCTGCGAGCGGATACCTCGACACGTGCTCGAGGATAAGTACGGCATTGTGATAGCCAAGCCGCCAGAGGGCGAGGATCCAGATCGTCCACCATTCTCTGAGGAACTGCTGCTCGCCTACGGCTGTAAGTACATCAATCAATCAATATTTCAATTGCAATCCATCACTCACTTTAGTTGTTGATTTCTTGCAGACAATCGCGGGTTCATGACATCCAATGGTCAGCCGGATCAAGCTCGTTCTGCTCGCTACGTGCTCAAGGATTATGTCAATGGTAAACTACTCTTCGCTCTGGGTCCTCCCTCGGTCGTACAGTCCGAATATCACACATTTCCCGAGCGTCAACGCAAACCTCTAGAGGAATCCCAGTTACCCGGACAGCAGCAACGTGCCATGCGCGTAAGTCTTGAGTCCGCATATCACATATCGATGCCTTGACTTATCCTACTTTTCTGCTGCTAGATTAACAAGAGCACATCCAAGGAACTGGACCAGCAGTTCTTTAGCGCCCAGCCGAGTGTTGCCCATGTCAAGGGACGCACCAATTTTCCGCATGTGCGCCTGGCCAATGATGGCACCTTGGTGGCCGGCGACGCAGGCCCGGCAGCCAAACCCTGGCGACATGTTAAAAAGGAGCGACGCGAGAAACTGCGCAACAAGTTCTCCCACCTCGATGAGCACTAAATGGACGCAGAAGGAGTTATTATACACACAAAAGGTGCTGCAGTGCAGTCCCTTCCAGTTATGTATGAATGTGTTTAAGAGCTGGTTATAACCCTGTTTTAAATTAAAATTAGCGTAATTCCTACGTGACACTTTCGATTTGTTATCCAGCTGAAAGCAGGACACATCAACCTGATCTGATCTGATCTGTTCGTTTGCCTCTCGGCAGATGGAGCGAATGAGAGATAAGTTAATGGAAACTTTGATTAACAATAATCACACACTTATAAATTATTGCAATCTTATTTGGAATATGATCTTTCTCGACCATCAACAGCATTAGATTATAAGGTCTTCCATTCCTGTCTCTTTAAATTGTGCCGTAATCAGTTTAAAGCTCTACAAACAACAATGGACTCGTTGTGGGTTCTACATAGGAGCATGTTTCTGTCTTTATCTCATGCACTCGACTATCTCTCTCTCTCGCTCTCTTTGCACTCGCTCATTGCAAATGCTCAAATGGGGTATATTGGGTAGCAGACACAATATGTTAGCTCTGATAATGTTATTATGATACAGGCGAGTCAGAATAACATAGAGTACTCATTTTTGCAAAACCTTTTCGCTATATTCAGGTTTAAAGTTGCTTTAAAGATCTAAAAATGTTTAAGGTTTATATAAATATTATCTAGGATAAATTTTTAATTTGACATTAAATCCTATGTATTTAACGTAAAAATATATTTTAAAAAGGTAACTGTCCAAATTTAGGTATCACGGCACCTTTGCCCACAAAACATGTGCCAAGACTTTATTTTATTTTGACAAAAGGCGAAACTTATGGGTCTTGATTAGCACTATAATTGGTGCTAAGGTTGATTCTGGGCAATTCAATCAAGACAATGATCAAAAATATAGAAAAAGTTAATTTATTTCAATGTAGAATCTATATGTTCATCCCATTGAATTTCTTTTAGCGTATATTGAGTAAAAAAAAACTTTAATACATTTTTGGAAGGAAATTTCACAAGATGTCAGTTTTTGATCAATTTTACGTTTTTGGCCTCGGTTGACATTTCTGTGGAAATGCGCATACGTATGCACTCCTTTGTACTTTAAATTACAATATGAGTGTAATTACACGAGTGCAGGGTATTTCGTAGTCGTGAACTCTCAACCAGAGCGCTTTTGCATGTCACCTCGCTACAGAAACGGGACAAAACTGGACAGGCAAAAATGGAGGGAATGTACGATGAAGGAATACAAAAGAGGAAGGAATATACATATGTAGGTCCAAAAGTGTTGTTTCTTTAAATATCTATTACTTTTGACGTTGTCAATAGTAGCAACAGTTAATAATTTTTTAACACTGATACACAACAAATATTTAAGAATATTATTTTATTATGTTTCTTACATTTTTATATTCTTGAAGTTGTTTTGAAATGGACAAGAGATCGATCTGGTTAAGGCTATGCAAAGAATGCACTGCTCGGGTGAGTAGAAAGTTGTTGTCATTCTTGCCTGGGCAACTTGCCAGAAATGTGGCTGATGAATGGAAAAGGAAAGAGAAAGAGAGCGGACGAGAAAAAGAGCGAGAGAGGGAGATCTGATGTACTTTGATCAGGCAGTCGCGATAGCAGACCCCGACCTCCTCAACGATGTCTGATAATCGGAAACTATTTGCCGAAGCCTGTTTGTTGACTCTTGCGAGCAGTACATATGTATGTACAGTACATATGTATGTACAGACGGGTGCAAAATATTAAGAACAGCCTAATTTGCCCAATTATGTTGTTTTAATATTTCTATTCTAATAATTTATCTTTTATTTGTATAAGTAGATAAGGTTATAAAATTCTTTGGTAATTTAATCCTGATATTGGGTGAATTTGGTATTAAAAAAGAAGCACAAAGTGATCAATGTATCATCGTTTCCTAAAACAGGATATTATATTTTATTTTAAGAAGCTTATAAGTGGCATATTTTTTTTATGGCTTCTCATTTTTTTGGCCAGAACTCTTCAGCAGTTTGTGGTTCATCTTTACCTTTTACATTAAGATCTTTCCAACGAACTTGGACTTGGGTCTAGCACTTAAACAGTTCACTCAAAAACTCAACAACTTCAAGGTGCTCTTATTATTTTGCCCACGTCTGTATGCACACGCATAATGTGTATGTGGGCAGCGCGACAACAACTCATATGTATGTATGTATGTACATACGTCTATCGAGTGTAATGCTGCATTGCTGGAATGTTCAGTCTGGTTCGCAACGTCACAATGAGTGGAGCAGCCGCCGCGATCAACTTCAAGACATTCAAGGAGCTGAGTATCACCCGTCGCGGTCATCTCTTAATTATCCAATTCAATCGCCCCGAGGTGCAGAATGCCCTGCGACGTCGCACGATCTACGAGCTGTTGCGTGCTCTGGACATTGCCAATTCGCACTCGGAGATCAGTGTGATTGTGCTGACGGGCAACGAGGTGGCCTTCACATCGGGCAATGACTTGAGCGATCTCTTGGCGCTCCAACGCCGCAATGGGGACCAGGCATTGGACGTTCACTTTCGGGCCAGCAATTTTGTGCTGAAGGCGCTGGTTAAGAAGATGCTGCTCAATCGCAAGGTGCTGATCGCTCTGGTTCAGGGCAATTGTGTCGGCTTGGGTGTCATCATAGCTGCCCTATGCGATATCATCTATGCCACCGAGTCCGCACAGTTCTGGACACCCTTCTCCCAGCTGGGTTTGTGTGCCGAGGGCGGCGCCAGCTGGATGTTGCCACAGATCCTTGGCCGGGGCAAGGCGTCGGAGTTGCTGCTGTTTGGTGAACGCCTAGATGCCCAGGCTGCCCTGCAGCATCGCATGGTGGCCAGCTTGGTCGCAAATGTGCCGGAGTTTTATTCCCGAATGGAACAGCACGCCAAGTTGCCGTCCGCCTCGTTAATGGCCACCAAGCGCCTTCTCCTGCAGCCCTGGCGACAACAACTACTCGACGCTCTAGCCGAGGAGTGCTCCCAGCTGGACAAGCTCCGCCTCGGCCCCACCTATCGCACCCAGATAATGGCCTTTGCCAGGCGAAAGAAGATAAGCAAATTGTAAAACCGACTTTATGTAGTTATAAGATTCTTTCCAAATCAAAATCAATCAAATAATAAACTTTTTAAAAAAATAAAAAAATATGCGCACAATATTTACACTCAATGCGAAACTTGGATTGTCAAAACATAATAGTTATATTTATGATATTGTCTTAATTTTTTTTTAATGAATAACACATTAATCATTAATAATTCTAAGTTTTTCTGGCAAGTGCATTCGCGCGTACACTTACTTTTTATACTTTAACGGAAACTGTAAGTCAATATTTAACACTAAAATTCAACTATTTTTATTTTAAAAGATCAGGCACAGATATTTCTTAATCATGTTAAAAAAAACCTTTTTTCAAGTCAACTATACGAATAAATGCTGTGCTAAGAGTAGATGACATATTATTGAAAACAATTTTTAAGACCCCGCAGTTAAAAAGTACATAGAGTATATTAAGTTTGTCAGAAGGGGGCATTAGGCTTATACAGGGTGACCATAAAAAACGGAGACAAACATTTTTAACTATAATTTTACTAAACGAGGGAAATTAAGCAAAGTAAAAATTAGCGTGTGGTCCAGTAGCTCAGTGGTTAGAGTCGCCGACCTATCACATAAGTAGAACTTCCAGTTTGAAAAATAACTGAGTTCGATTTCCCCCGTCAATATAGTCAAGCATGTGTTTTTAAATTCTTCGGAATGAAACGCAAATATAAAATTACTTCCCGTCATATAAAAAAAAAAAAAAAAAAAATTAGCATCGATAAAGTGGATCCCTAGTAGTAAGATTCTCAGCCGGTTTTGAAATGGCCTCCACCAGCTGCGATGCACAGGCCCAAACGTGATTTAAAATTTTTTGCCATGGGCCGCAGGTCAGCGATGGGAGCGCTTCCTTTTCACAGATAAGAAGCTGTTCACCGTCGAGCAGGCCCACAACCATCAAAATGACAGGATCTGGTCCGGAGAGGCTCCAAGAACGTCGGCCATTGTCAAACATCGCCAAAATCCGAAGTCCGATATGGTCTGGGGCGGCATTTGCGCCAGCGGCAAGACACCCCTGGTTTTCGTGGATCAAGGGGTTAAAAGAAATTCTTTGAACCCAACAGCACTTCGGCGATGCGGACTGGACTTTTCAACAGGACCCCGGTCGGCTCACAAGGCGAAAATGACGCAATACTGGTGCAAAACCCATTTTCCGGACTTTATCTTGTCTGCTGAATGGCCACCCTACTCGCCGAATCTTAACCCGATGGACTACAGCGTGTGGTCGATATTGGAGGCCAGGACCTGTGCTAAGCCTCACAAAAGTTTGGAGGCGCTGAAGCAATCGCTGCTCTTGGAATGGGACCGACTGTCTCCCGAGGACCTGCGGCCCATGGCCAAAAATCTTAAATCACGTTTGGGCCTGTGCATCGCAGTTGGTGGAGGCCATTTCAAAACCGGCTGAGAATCTTACTACTAGTGATCTACTTTATCGTTACTAATTGTTTCTTTGCTTAAATTCCCTCGCTTAGTAAACTTATAGTTAAAAATGTTTGTCTCCGTTTTTTCTGGTCACCCTGTAAATATATTCCTGACCAGTATAAACAGCCGTGACCGTCTGTCCGTCCATAGGAACACCTTGCTTTCAGCCACTAACCCAAAATTGATAACAATTCGAACATCCAGTTTGTTTAGTAATGTTTACATTAAAACGACGCTGTTTTAAAAAGAAAAGAGCTTACTACTTAGCTTTCTAATGCTTTCTTCTTTGAAATATGAATTTAATTTTAGTTAGCTATTTTTACAGAGTATGTACAGGGACTTTCATAGTGGAGCTTGCTCAACTGCAGCCAGTTTAACGACTTTGTTTTATCAGCTTCAATTTTTTTGTTTGTTTTTTTTTTACGCTGATATAAACATATTTTTTAACCCAATTTAATCGCATGTTGTTTTTTTCAGCCGTGCGTTGGATAAACGAAACGATTTCATTTTTATTACATATAATAAAAATAAACTAATCAAGATACAAGTGGTTTTTATTAGTTTTCAAGTGAGCATTTTTATATGTATGTATATTAATGAATATTTTTGGCGTTCTGGCTTTAATTCAACTATACAAAATTTTATGATTGATAACGACGGTTCAGAATCCTCATAAGCATCATTCAATTCAATTTTGGTGCCGTTCTTCGATTTATGTTTTAAAAACCGAAATCTAATTAATTAATAATTTAATTAAGTTTTTTCTTATTTTGCTTACATTAAACAATTTAAAAATGCATTTTGGCGGAATTGGCAACACTGCATACAACTGGTTTTCAAGTATCGCTATTACGATTACGATATTATATGTAGCTGCAATCGGTCTTATGAGCGATAGAGCCCATCGATATTAACCCACTGCAAGATATCGATTACAATAAAACGATACCATTGCAGTTGCAATCGGACTGATTCCACCGCTAATCGTCACTTGTTTTTGCCGGCACGCGTGTTGATTTCGTCAGTTGTTGTTGGTGTTACGACTGTGTTTGCATTTGTTGAACGCCTTTGGGGGATCAGCACTTTGGCAACCGCCATGTTACGTGCACAGCTGTTGCAGAATGTGTGCCTGCGCGTCGCACTGCGGGCTGCCGGACAGAGAGCTGCGACGCCGACGTCGACGTCGCATGGACGCCTGCATTATGCAATGGGAGTGACCAGGACGACGACGCTGCCCAGCAGCGTGAGTAGCTACAACAGCTATGCCACGGCCGCTGCAACGAGAGCCTCAACCAACAAGAAGCGCACGGGCAAAGCCGGCACCGGGGCGGAGAGCAGCCCGGCCAAAGTGAGCGTCGAGGATCTGTGGACGCAGCTGGAGACGTACTACAAGCACCACAACGTGTTCCGCTTCGAGCACTGCGACCGACTGCTGCAGCAGCTGGAGGCGACTGCCCTGGGCGAGAAGCTGCCTCTGAATGCGGCTCAGCTGCATTTCCTGCTGGGCTCCTGTGTGCCGGACCTGCTGCCCGTGCAGACGAGCAAGGAGCGACTGGCGCTCTTCCGTCGGGTGTGGACACAGCTGCTGCGGGTGGAGCAGCCGACGCTGTCGCACTACCACACGCAGCTGCAGATGCTGCGCCAGAACCAGCTGCCGTTGCCGGACCATCGGGCGCTGCTCGCCGAGATTGCCACCTACAACGGAGCACCGGACGCAGCCTTGTACAGTGCGCTGCTGGACGTGGCCGGGGCCAGCGGCAATATGCGCCAGGCCACCGAGCTGTTGGCCGAAATGCGGCAACTCAACTTCGCCCTCACCGAAGGCAACTTCCACGCCCTGCTGCTGGGCCATGCCCGCAGCGGGGACCTGCCCGGGGTGCAGAGTGTGCTGAGCAGCATGCTGGCGGCAGACATTCCCCACTCCGTGACCACCCAAGCCCTGTGCTTTGTGTCCTACGTGGAGAACGCCGCGCTGGACAAGGCGCGCGATCTTCTCAAGCAGCATGCGGACCAGTTCAACGCGCCGCAGCTCCTGCAAATGCTGCGAGCCGTCGTCAGCTGTCCCCAGGTGGACACGCAGCTGATGCAGCAGCTGGTGGCCCAGCTGCCCCAGGAGTATGTGAACGACGCGGACGTGCCGCCGGCAATCAACAGCCTCTGCATCCAGCTGCTGCATCGCGGCCAGGCCGAGCTGATGGTCCAGCTGGTGGCGACGCTGCCGACGCCGAGCTACAACGAGAAGCAGAACATCGACGGCTATGCGTCGCTGCTGCTGCAGGAGCTCTTCCGCGCCCACACGCCCCTCCAGCAGATGCTGCGCTTCGCCGGCCAGCTGCGCGAGCGTGGCCAGAACACGCGCGCCCTGCAGGTGCTCACCGAGCTGGCGCTGCGTCGCCAGCCTGCGGCGGCGCTGGGCTGCCTCGAGGCACTGAGCGCGGCTGGGGAGCCACTGCGTCCGCACTACTTCTGGCCCCTGGTGCTGCACCAGCACAGGCGGGAGGGCGAGAGCGGCGTGCTGCGACTGCTGGCCGAGATGCAGCGGCTGGGCGTCGAGTGCGACGAGCCGACGCTGCGCCTCTACGTGCTGCCCAGTCTGTGGCAGACGCTGCAGCAGCCGCGACAGGCACTGCAGCAGCTGGACGAGGTCGGAGTGCGGCCCTCGCAGTCGCTGGTCCACGTGCTCACCCAGCTCCTGCAGCAGCAGCAGGTGGCGCAGGCACAGGAGCTGCTGCAGCTCTATCCGACGCGTCTGCAGCTCTCCACGCTGGTCGCCCCACTGGCCGCCCTGGCCGTGCACCTGCGTGCCACCAAGCGCTACGGAGCCTTTGCCCAGCTGACGCAGGCGCTGCAGCAGCGATCCCTGCAGCGCGGGGAGGACTTTGTGGGCGCGCTGCTGCTGCAGATGTGCGCGGCGCAGTCGCGCCTGCGCCAGGAGCCCGAGTCCCTGTTGCGCTTCCTCCACGAACTGCAGCGTCTGGAGCTCAAGGTGTCGCCAGCTGCGGCGGAATCGCTGCTCAACTCGGCCAGCAACTGTGACGTGGACACACGACAATCGATTGCGAAGACGCTGCAGAAGATGCGTAATCCGGAGCTAACGCTGCCCGCCGATGCAGTCGCCAGTGGTGGCTTCATCAAGCATCCCCGCGACATGTCCCTGGACGAGCTGGAGTGCCACCTGATCGAGCTGGAGGCGAAGCAGCTGAACACCCGCGGCGTGCTCCGGCGCCTGCTGCAGCTGAGCGTGCGGGACGGGCGCCTCGAGCGCGCCCTCGAGCTGCAGGCCAAGTGCGAGGCGCTGCGCGTCCAGATCAGTCCCGGCATGCTGGCCGCCATCCTCGATCTGCACATCAAGCTGAAGAACCTGACGCGTGCCGAGCAGAGTCTGCTGCGTCTGCAGCAAACCTATCCAGGTGAGTGATCCGACTTGTGCCAATGTCTCCCATCTCAATCGTTGTCTTGTCTTGTCTTGCAGGATTCCAGATTGACGAGCACAAGCTGATCGACTACGCGGCACTGTTGGTCCACCATGGGCAGCTGGATCAGGCCAAGCAGCTGCTGCAACGGCGCGCGGAACAGCAGCGCGTCAATGGCGGCGACTATGTGATCAAGAACGTCTGGCAGCTGCTCAGCAATGTCGCCCAGTTGGCGGCCAAGGAGCCGCTGCCCGCCTCGGGTCCCAGTCGCACCCTCGAGACGTTCGAGTTCCTGCGCAAACTGGGCTACTGCCAGGCCCACAATGCGCTGCTCGGTCCCGTACTGCGGGAGTGGCTGCTGCGCGGCGATCTGGACGCAGCTGTGGCGGAGTTCGAACGCCTCGCCACGCGCTACAAGCACACGCCGCTGCAGTTCGAGTTGCTGTCGCTGCTGGTGAAGCTGAGCAATGGCGATGCGACGGAGCTGGCGCGCTTTGCGGGCACCACCAAGGAGTCGGCCCAGCAGCATCTGGCGGGTGTCACGGCGACAGTTGCGCGTGTCCATGGCGCCGTCAACATGAACAGCGCCTTGCTGCTGGCACTGGCCGAGTCGGGCACTGAGACGCAGCTGCGTCGCCTCATCATCAACCCCGAGTTCCGGCTGAATCACGACCAGCTACTTAAGAACTGTGAGCATCTTGGCCAGGAGGGCGCCGTTCGCACGCTGCTGCGGCTGGCGAGGGGAGCTCGTGGCCTTCAGCGGTCCATCGACGAGCAGCGGATC
This sequence comes from Drosophila recens, assembly GCA_037043495.1. Classification (NCBI taxonomy): domain Eukaryota; kingdom Metazoa; phylum Arthropoda; class Insecta; order Diptera; family Drosophilidae; genus Drosophila; species Drosophila recens. Next base: position 105,255 of record JBAMBJ010001759.1, on the reverse strand, counting down.
TACGATATGCTCCTCAGTCAGTTCGTCAAGTCCAACAACTACGAGGGAGCGTTGGACTTATACGACCGCCTGCAAGCCGACGATGAGCTGAAGGTGTCCCAGGACTTTGTCCGCAATCTTGTGCAGCTGCTGCAGGTCAACAACGTTGAGATTCCCAGCAGCATTGCACTGCGCGCTCAGATCAGATAGTAGGGCATTTTTTTAATCTAACAGTTAACTCTTGTTATTTTCGTTTATAGTTACTACTTATTAGTAAATTTACAAATCTTAATATTTACCGAGTATAAAATGCATTCTTCATTTGAGTACCAACATTGCTTTCAGCATATCTTGTTCAACTTAATCTTCGTCTGGAAGATACGAGTGTCGAAAGAAGCATTCTCGATCTTAATGGCTATACATATATCAGGGACTGCAAATAATGATTATGTGTTTGTTTTGAAATAATGATTATTTTCAAGTTTTATAGAAGTAAGCAAATCTATAAAACTTGAAATTAAACTTGAACTAATTAATTACAAATCAAACAATTTTTGAAGCCCATTCTGGTGAACGCTTTGATAAAGTTTTGAGGCAAAATAAAAGTTGTCTTTTCTTTTTTTGTCAAAGGTGTTAATATTTATTTAGAAAATTCAAAGAAAATTGGCGAAAAATGTTTAACGAAATGGGAATCGACCCAGCAAAAGGCCACAATAATCACAGCTGCCGTTCACCGGAATAATTATACAAATTTCATCGATGAGGGATCAATACCGTAATCGAAACCGTAACACTTAACCGGTATTAACCGATTGAAATTTATAGCCGTAACTGAACCCGTACTCAAACCGAAATAACCGTTTAGTTACCCTATCATAACGGTTAGTTTCTGTTCAATCAATCATTAAACTAAATTATGTTGTTAATTTGAAATCGCAGTTTTCGAAACTAATTTTGTATTTTCTAATTTAATTTTAATATAAATCCCATTGAGTACTTAGGTTCGGTTTTAAAATACCAATATGGTTTCGGTTAAAAAAAAAATTCTTTGAAAAAAAAGTTATGTTAATAATATAATAATGTTTAAAAAACCATTACTTTCTTAATGTTTCATTTACACATTTATTTCACATATTATTCAAATTGATGTAGTTTAGTTACATTTTAACAATTTTAATATTTCATTTAAAAAATTTATTTCTTTTGCGCTTGTTCAGTCCTATGAACATTCGATCATGAATATCAAAAATTAAAATTGTAAATTAAACATAGGAAAATTAAAATCAAAATTAAAAATTAAAAAAACAATAAAAAAATACAAAACTAATAAAAAGTATCAGAGATCGCAAACAAGACTTATGAGTCGGAAAAACTCGAAACAGTTCAAAATTTTTCGTTAAAATTATTTTTAGCATGTTTCGTAAATTTTTATAAAAAATATTGAAAATAAAACATGCTTTTAAAATTATATTTCAAAATTGCACCATAACTCCTGTATGCAATTTTTAAAATAACATTTAAAAAATAAATTTTTTTTAAAATTTTTATTATTTAATTCAGGTTATTTTTGCATTTTTCTTTAATTCGGTTTTTTTTAAACTTTTTTTAATTTTTGTTTTGTGAGCCGAAATCGTACCGATATTTGAAAGGCAAAACATACAAAAGACCGATAGCCGAAAACTAAAATGCGAACATAACCGAAACCGTAACTGTAACTGAAAGTGAATTCGATGCCATTTAGACGATAACTTATCAGCCCGCCCTCGCACCGACTCGTGAATAAAGTGACAGAAAAAGCGCCCACAGCGTCGGCGTGGCTGTTAATCGCTTGAATGACAGAACAGAACGCGTTTTGCAACACTGGATGAGTGCCATATTTGAAATGATGTGGGCTTTTCCAAGCAACAAGAACACACATAAAAATAAACACATCTATTTTGGGTACAATTCATTTGAAAATGTTGACCAATCCGAGTAAATCAAGTCCTAAGGCGACTCTAGATGAGATTTTCGCCACAAGCAGTTCCCAGCTGTTATCCTGGCGTAACTTTCGGTCAATATTGAGCAGCTCGCCGCTGAGAGCGCGCATAAATGTCGAGCTCAACAAACAGCCAGTGCTTCAGGTTGGTCACAAATAATGGGAATAATGTTTAATCTGTAATTAAATGCAATTCTTTTTGATGTAGAGCTGTCAATTGTTGTGGGAGCTGAGCTACTCGAATCTCCGAGCTGAGGAGTTGGCCACGTTACAGGCTTTGGCCAGCATTATTTACCTGCTGCCAAATGACCACAAGTTGCTAAAGAAGGCGCGTAAAATGCTGTTAAAGAAATCATTTCAGGCGAAAGCCTCACTAGATCCGATGCTCGTCCACTACTTCAGCGAGAATCTCTTGAGCCACTTCAATCTGAGCCGTCGTTCCAGCGTCGGATTCGTCCTGACCATTGCCAGCTTTATATCTACGAAATGTGCCCTGGGCAAGGCGGTTGCCGTGTCCTTGCTTTGGGCCATTGTCTTTCAGTGCGGAGAGAATCCAATTCTTCTGCATCAGCATCGGGATGTGAGTGCAACATTTTTAATTTAATTTTAATTTATTTTAAATCGAGTATCTCCCTCATTTTCAGTTGGCTGAACTAAATGGCATTCTGAGATGTGTTCCCCTGTGGCTTATTAGCCACGATGTCTACTGTTCTCTGTTGCACGCTGTTGGATGCCTGTTGAATTTGATGCTCTGCAAGAAATGGCAATCTCAATTCCAGGCCAACGGCTACTCCTCCTTCTACTTTCGACTGCTGCCCCAGGATAGACAGCATCTTCAGGCATGGGTTAAGCAATCCCTTCAGCTGATGGAATCACAGAACAAGAAAGCTCAGCATCGCATGCGCTATGAGGCAGACAAGGTTCTCGCCTCGCTCGATTATCTGGAGTCCAACGCGGCTCAATGGTGCCTCGTCTGCCACGGCGAAGGCAGTGAAAAGAAGGCCGAGGTCTGTGTATTGGGGCAGATTAACAACATTTACGACTGCTCAAAGGTCTGATCACAGCAACAAATTGTATTGCCACTCCATTTCCACTTCCACTTCGAATTTCATTTCCATTTCCATTTTTAATGTAAATAAACATCGACGAGGCCTTGCAGCCATGTCAAATCTCAAAGCTTCTATGTCAAGTCCACAGCAAACTGAAATACGGGTACGGATACGGACACGGACACGTAACATACACACTAGCTTACCAAACGTGCTCATTTCGAAGCCATCTAGGGAAGCACGCAGTAGAGATTAAATCGCGGTGGGATTCCTTATTCGCAGAGTCGTCATTGCCATCACCCACTGCATGGAGTGCCAGGTCAACGACCCTGCAAAGGTGGCAAACACCGATGAGGAGAAAATCTTCATCAGCCCACCCATCCCAACGTCAACCTCAACCTCAACCCCAACCCCAACCTCATCCTCATCCATCGATGACCTCTTTGACTTGATCAGCGAAGCTCAAATTGGCGACAGACATGAGGCGACTGCCAGCCCCAGTGAGCAAACCATTACCATTAGCGACAGCGACAGCGAGGAGCCCATGGCCAGCTCCTCCTTCACACTCTCCTCGATCACGACGGTCCTCCAGTCCTCCAGTGACAGCTCCAACAGCCTGGTAGCTGTCGTCCAGCGGAGCGAGTTCGCCAAGCTCCTGATGCGCCTGGGCGAGGAAGGTGACGGCGATGCCAACCAGATCGTCATGGAGCTGCTCAACTCGAAGAAGCATGCGGAGAGGGCCACCTCGGTGATAGAGCGCGTCTCGGAGAACCTCATGCTCCTGCTGCGCACACAGACTCTGGCCGAGGCTGGCATCATTACGGGCAACGAGCGATATCGCTCCTTCAAGAGTGTCCTCCAGAACTATGCCAAGCTGTACGCGGCCAAGAGATTAATCGAGAAGCTTCCCATGCTCTGCCTCTCCTCCCAATCGGATCGGGAACAGCAGCCGGAGCAGGGCAGGGATTCAAATGAGAGCGATCAGACGTTGGCTCGCATGGTCGCCGATGAGGTGCTGCAGATTCCAGAGCTGCTGCGTCAGCTCTGGGCTTCCCTCGAGAAAATGGAGTTCTTCAACGAGGACACTGCCTACAAGGTCTACTTGGAGGCACGTCGTCATCCCCAAGCGAAGATTCTTCGCGAACTGATCTTGACTCGCATATCTCGGGTCTATCTCTGCATCGTCAGCTCCGCTTCCTTCCTTGACTTTAGCGAGCAGAAGTTGATCCACAACTGCTGCCTCAGCGTCAACTCCGAGATGGAGGTGAGTAGACAAATATATGTACGCATATCCTGCTTTCTCTGGCTATTCACTGCCTCCCCTTGTAGATATTCCTCTCTGTCATACTCTGGCTGGAACACAATTGGTACGATCGCAAGAACTGTGCAGAGCGAGTCCTGGGCGGAGTTCGCTTTGGCCTGATGCCCACCTGGTATCTCCACACTCTTGACAGAACCAATCGTTGCTCCCACTTCGCCAGGGTCATCTATAGCAAGGGAGTGCAGGAACTCTTGGAGAAGGGTCTAGAATGAGTAGATCTTCACTTTTGCCTTCTCTCTATTTAACATTTTGATTATTCGCACTCTACTCGTTCCCAGGGATGCGTTGGCTCTGCGTTCGAAGCATTTGCGCAATCCGAGCTCTGTTGATGTGGAGAGTCCCTTGCCACGTGTCTGGGTTGCCGATCCCGAGTGTCGCCATCACCACAAGTGCCACTGCGAGCGATTCGTGTATCCCACATACGACGTTTTCAAGGACTACTTGGCCAGGATCATACGCTGTGCCCCCAACTACTGGCGTACTCTGCGACCTGCTCAGGAAGTCTATCGAAATGTACTCAAATGTTGTGCACCCCCCTACCAGACTCCCAGGTGGAACTAGATACCCCGCTGATGGCAGTTGTGTCTGTATACCGACTAACAAAGTGCTAAATTTAATGTTTTATCTTTTCTAGCGTGCAGTAATGCAAATCATTTTTATAAAACGTAATAAAGAGTATATTTTAAATTAGAGTGTCAATAGTATACATATCTATTTGGGAAGCAGGGGTTATAGACTCTACAATATCCAGGAATATTTTTAGAAAATTATTACGCACAACTTAAATACGTACATATGTACAAATAATAAGCTAGTGACGAAAGCAGCACGAAGGGTGCAAAAGGCGACTATCAGTATACACTTAAACCAACATTTATTCGTACACACTTTTTTCCCTTTGACAGCTATGTAAGTCAAGTCTTCACAGTAAAAAAAATCCCATAAAAAAACCTCTTTTCGATGTAAAAGTCTAGTGACGAAAACATTTCCATGCCCCAAAATTTCTGATATCCAATTTTGTGACGAATCATATTAAGTTTTACATATAAATTATATTAAACAAAATTAATTAAAAATGTAATTTTTGGGTACTCGTATATTTTTTAAACGAGAAATTTTACACCATGATTTTTTTGCTAAAGCTACTTGGAATAACAGGATCTTCATTTTGGTAAATGTATCAGATAGGAAAATTCGATTGCAGAACAACATGAACGAAAAATCTTAAAAAACAAGTGGTCAAGATTTGGTTTTGTTGACATATTGACCCAAAACACCACCAAAACTACCATTTAGAGGCTTGGTATGTTCCCAAAACTTGTAGCGTAGACTATTTCAAGCAACTTTGACGACGAAATTTTGCAAAAAAACCAACGCCTTACAAGTTAGAGACCGAAGAAGAATGTCCTATTTCCCTAAAAATAGCAAAGTTGGTCAAAAACTTCTCGAAAAAATTTTGTATGAAACCATCATTGTAACTCAAAAAACTAATGATGCAGTTCGATTCGTAGGACCCGAAATAGGGGGAAACCGTTGAAAAAGGTCATGTCTTTTTTTTCGACTTGCACAGTGTTATTAATATAATTATATTTTTGCAAAGATGTTTTTTTTTTTTGTGAACCGAAACCATACCGGTATTTCTAAACCGACACATACAAAAACCGGTTCACCGTTACAAAACCTTTATTCAAAGATTTTGCGTAACCAATAACTGAAAATTATATTCGTTTCGGTTTTAATCCCTGCTTATATGTATATATTTCTTTGCCTGCGTATAAGTATCGGGTTACAGGGTATTCAACTGTCGAGTGACTTTTATATCTTTTATATTTCGTCTACTCAATGACAATTGGAATGCTTGTCTAGTTCAATGTAGCGCAGTTTTGTAAACGGAAATCCGAATGAGATGCAAAGCATTGTTGATCCTTTATTTGTTTGGAGCTCTCTGGCTGCGTTTGTTGTATTCTTCTTGTATCCTTTATTTTTCCACGCACTCCACTTATTTAGTGGTCGCTACATTTGCGCTTCTTCTTCTTCTACATCTCGTGTTGTGACTGTCCCTTGATTTTCCACTCTGTTTTCGATTTGTTTTTGTACAGTTGCCGCTTTTGTTTGCGATTTAGACAATTTACTAACTTTAGAAGGACGCAGGGAAAGGATGAACTCCACGCGTGAAATGGCTGCACCTGCGCACAGTGGTTCAAAACTTAAAATAAATGTAATCATAACGGGTCAATGGCGAATATTTTAAGACCAAGATTATTAGAATCTCTTCCTGTGTGTTACATTTCTATAAAAATAAATAAAAGTACTTATTTAAAATTAACAGAAAAAGTGAATAAATGAATATACGATCAAATATTTTAAACTTAACATATTCCTTATCCAATCCAAGACCGCAAACCGGTACTGAGCTGAGCCTCGCAGAACCGGTTAGGGTTTAAAATAAATATTTGGTCTTCGAGCCCGAATCGAACCTTTTTCCAAAAAAAGGGGTTCGGTTCCAAAATAATAATTTATTCAAAAAATTTCTTGCTTAAATACATAAATTAAATTAAATGAATTAGCAAAACTTTTTTTTTTTTAAATTTGACTGTTTTATAAAATCAAGAAACAATTAAAATATTTTAAATATTTTTCGGTATTAAATTAAACCAAAGCTCGAGACAAAATCTTAGGTTCAGTATATACTATATAAACCGATTAATGAATCGAACCTAGCGGTCGATCCAACGTACCAAACCCTTTTAAAGTATTAGTGTATTTAACATTGATGCAATCGAAATTAAAATAACCAAATCCGATTATTTATACTAAGCGATAGGTTAAAGTAGATTATAGATCTGTAAAGTGTCAGATATTGAGTGGATCCATTCGAGATGGAAGTGCACATGTAATGGACGAAACCCACTGTGATATGTGAGTGTGTGTACGTGTGAGTGTGTGGTGTGGGATTGTGCATGTGAGCGGTGCGACCTGTAACGCCTTTCCGCTCTCAATGCACATCCGATGCGTCGGCCAGGACGAACGTCATCATGGCCAGGTTCAGTTCAGTTGAGTCGCGGTTTTTGGCTTTGGCCACACAATGCGGTAGTTTTGGAGTCCCCGTCGGTTGGTCGGTTACTCGGTCAGTTACTTTGGTGCACCGATTCTCTCAGCATAGACAGAGATAGAGATATAGTGGAGGGAGAGAGAGGGGCAGGAGAGAGGAGGAACATTTGTTGTTTTGCCGGATAAAGAAGCGACTAACGTTTTGGGTCCAATGTTTGTTGGTTACTCACATTGGGCTGCGGTTGCGCCAGCTGTACGGAATACCTGCTAATGGATGTAGGACCAACAAAGAACAAAAAATAACAACAACAACAACAACTTTTTCAATTGCAATTGAAATAGCAACAACCACCTTAGCAAAGCTACTACAAAATGTGCAGCATTCAGACGAATTAATGATGCGTACTTTGAGTCAGCACCGTACTTGAAGATGCTTTCTATTGACCAGGCTTAAAGCAACAACGGATGAGTGAAAGATTCCTGGATAAAAGGGGCAGGGGGTAGGACTATTTACTGCCAGTCAGCAGCTAATGCTGGCCAGCTGCTGTTTAAAGCCAACTCAAATGCGCTTTTAATTGTAACCACAAATTGTGGCACAGAGAGAGCCACGCCATGCAACCTCAACGAAATAGGAGACATTTAGGATTGCACAAAAGTTTTGCCTTGGAAAAACAGAATAAGGGCGTCCGGCAAGGAATTAGCTTCTAAAAGGTCTGTACACAGAAAAACAAATGGCGGGATTCCGGGATTAAATCAATTCCAAACGATGTCAAAAGTTTGGAAATCTCGGAATTTGTTAAATCTAGTTCGAAATACTTGATCAAGTATACTTGATCATATATGATTTTTCAATTCCTTCTCTGCAATTATCTTAACTATCGGGGCTATATAAGAATTTTTAATGTCTAATAAAACGAGTATATTCCAACAACATGCTTATAAAATACATGCTTAAGTCAAAAATTTTTAGCTTGAATTTTAGAATGGTTTTTTTCTGTGTAATTGCCAATAGCTGCAATCACTTGATGCTAATTTTGTGTTTCGTTTCACAGCCCCTTATTTAATCGAATTTTATTAGAGCCACCTGCTTTATACCAAATCAAATCTCCAAAATTCCAAAACTTCGCAGACTCAATATCTATATTCTAAAAACAAGGGCTATGTTGGAAACTTGCTGAACTTGCTTCAATTTTAATTTTTATTGCAATTTAAAATTTTTTTTTACCGGATTTCCTACGCACATTTGACCCAGAACCTATTTAAAATTTATAATAGGTCTTATTTTGAAATGAAAATTAAAAAAATATTGAAATTAAATATTCAAAAGGAGATCAATTTGCTAATAGCTATTTTCAATTAATTTTGTATTCTCGAATCCGTTCGCGTTAAAGTACATATAACATGAAATTACAAAAGTAATTTTTAAAGCTACGCCATTGAGATTTGCCATACGGAATGTGTGGCAATGTGAAATGCTAAAAATGTTATCTGAATCTAAACAAAAAGATACGAGGTTGGTTTGATAAGTCAGTGACTTTTTCAATAACAGATTTTTTCCGACAAATAAGCGTTTTCTTTAACATAGTTTTCTATTGGCTCAAAATATGAAGACCACCGTTTTTTGAATATATGTATTACTTTCAAATAATAGACAATTTTTTCAAAATATAACTACATAGTCTATTTATAAACATTACTATATTTGTATATTTTCACTCATTTTACATCCTGTTATTACAACACATTTTTTTTTATTATATGTATGTATTTTGTTAAACTTTTAGTATCCCAGGGAGGGAATCAAGGCGTGGCTGGAAATGGCAAGGAAATCGTCATGTCGTCAACTGTTGAGCAACGGTGGCAATTTGAACTGAGCTGAGCTTCGAGGGCATCCTGTCAGAATTGCTTATTGCCAAAGTTGTCATCATCATCATCATCGTCGTCGTCGTCGTCGTTGTTGTCGTCTATTTGTTGCTTCCGCTTGACTCGAACTTGGCATTGCAGTTGCAGCTTGATTTCCATTCCAGCCATTCGCAAATTGAGAGCATTGGGGAAAATGTTTTTCCTGTTGCATTTTTGGCATGCCAAATTCAACTGGTAGTCTTACAGAATACCATGAAAATTCTTGCTCGCATTTGTGAATATCAAACGTAAACGAAGAAATTCAGAGTACAGCAAATTAGGAAGTTCAATTAATGAAATGAAACTGCAGGGTAAATTAGGAGACAGAATGAGAGGGAGATAATAAGAGAGACAGACAGACAGACAGAGAGAGAGAGAGAATAAGGCGAAACGAGAAAAACAGGAGCAGCAAACAAAAGTTCTATTAGGGAAAATGTTGTTAGCCCAGGAAGCAGAGAGTACACAGGATATTGCGTTTTAGCCAAGGAGACTACTATATAAGACAACATTTGTTAAATATACTCCTATGTGTAGTAATAATTTATTTATTTTATTAGTTATTATTTATTTTTTTTTAACCATTAAATTTTGTTTATTGATTTTATGTCAAATGAAATTAAATTTCTTAATTAAAATGAAAATTCAAGAAATGAAAATTTAATATGTAGATTTTAATTCTATGTATAAGTTAACTAGTGTTTTTTTTTTATATAAAGTAATTGATTTATGGAGAAAGATATGGTTAAAAAAGAAAACAAAAAATAAGTGGTTGAAAGCCTAGAGAATTCAAAATTATATAGGAGAGAACTAAGCAGTCTTGGATTGAAATTACATAGGTATATAAATGTGTAAGATACTTATATCTACATATGCTTGCCTAAGCTGAGTCGAGTTGAGTCGTTGTCCAGGATTCAAAGTCTGATTTTGGGGGAGAGCTGCTGATGTCGGCCTTAACCGTGTAGTTGGTCCTGTCGATGTTGTAGTGGACGTTCAAATAGTGCTCCTTCTGGAAGGGAAGGGCGTAATATCCCTGCTGCTTGATGGCATCCCTCTCGTTGCGATGATAGAGAATGACGCCGTTGCTGATCACCAGACGCAGCTCGCTGGAACCATCCTCATTGCGTCGGACGTTTTGTTTGATGATTTTGACCAGTTGAGATTCCGGCTCACGCATTTGCAATGGCAGCAGAGGATCACAGCGACAGGTGAGTTTCTGGGTGATTGGACAGGACTGGGGTTGAGTTGTACCGCCCGGAGGCTTCTGGCCGCCCAAGTTGCCCAGCTGCCCCAGATTACCCAGATTTCCCAAATTACCCAGATTACCCAGATTCCCTAGACCCAGGTTGGCCAGATTGAGACAGAGCAAATTCTGGAGCGGCAGACTGGTCAACAGCGGACCCACAATGGGCAGATTCTGTGCAAAAGCGGGCAAAAACCCAGGCGATTGCACATTCGCCGTATTGCTAACCACGGGCGTAACCACCGTTATCGGTTGCAGTGGCTGCAGTGGTGGCAGTGGTTGCACCGCCTCCAGCCCGGGATTAGCATTGATGTTGTCAAAGTAGATGGGAATGCCAAAGGCAGCTGTGTTCTGTTGAGGTGGCAAAATTCAAATTAATCGAGGATTCCTCTATCTGGTCCATCTTCACTTACCAACTGTCTTTTGTTGCGTTGTTCCGGCTTCGTTGTCGTTGTGATTTCAACTGCAGCCGCAGCTGCGCCGATTAGCAAAATAAAACCCAGATAGCTTCTCATCGTTCTTCCAGTTCCAGTTTAAGTTCTGTTCTGTTCAATTGTCCCCAACTTTCGGGTCTTTTATATGCCAGAATGTTTGGACGATTGCCTTTTGAGTGTTTCCGACTTTAGTCGCCTTTGATGGTCAACATTTCATGATTTTAATGTTTCTGAAACCAGTTGTCAGTTTGCAATATGTTTATTCTTTATTGATTTTCGAATTTCGAATTATACCAAAAGTGGGTCAAAGAGAGCAAACTTCAAATGATTCTGGACAGAGTATTTTAGTTTAAAGGAAGGCATATTAAGTAATACTACTAGATTTAATCGCCTTTATATTGGAAATTTAAGCTCTAGGAGTTATAATGCATATAATATTGTCATAAAGAGCCAATTGATAGATAATCATATTTGTATCTAGGGAAATTCTGAAACTGCCGAGACAGCTTAGAAAAGAAGCATTCCATAAGTTATTTATGTACTTTGAATTTTATGTGCATAGGTTTTTATTTAAAAACTGCCTTTTAATACTCGAAACGTATTCACTGGAATGTTTACAACAGTGAGAAGAAAGCATCCGGACCCTATTTTAATAGTTATTTATTTATTTTATTTTAAAAGATTTTAAAAATATAAAATAAAAATACATATTTATATATATATATTGCTATAGTTTATATTGTTAAATCACAAGAAATGTTGTAGACTGTCTGTCATTTAAAATTAAATTAAATTGTATCAAATTGAAATATGTAAATGAAATTAAGTGCCCACTGATTTTGCTCTCCTTGCTGCTTCCTTTGAGGCTGTCCAGCAGCTGTGACAAATCTCCAGCAGTCACATGATTAAAGCCGGAAGCAGACTCGGACCCCCAAAGAGCCCAAATTAGATTAGGCAAAAATCATGTGCCACAGACCAGGGACTAAAGCGCCGCTTCAGTGCCACCTTGTTTATCGGCCGTCTCCCTGAGCTCAACATAGACATACAGTTGCACAAGTAAATATTGTGACAACACCAAAATTATAAATCTACTTTATTTTGCAAGCAAAAATGAAAAACATTTTTTTGGATTTTTTATTAATGCTTTTTTGTTTTTTCTTATTTATTTCAAATTTCAGGCAGATTTGTATTATTTTAGAACAAGTCAAAAATAAATAATAAATAACGAGACAATGATTATTGCTTAACTAATTTTATAAATAAATAAAAAATAAGTCAAACTTTATTTTTGTTGACAAAATAGTTATTTGACTAACTGTATACATATTTCTGGACTGGAGCCGTCGCGACGTTGAACATTTTTGTGGATGAGAATTTCAATTTGTTGTGCTTTAAAGTTCATTCCCATGGACGATTAGCAGCCGTGCTGAGATGTCGACTGTGACTAGGGGGAGTTGAGAATGCGATTGGAAGAGGGATGATTGGGTGGATTGATGGGTGGTATGGGAGGTGAATGGAGAGGAACTTTGTTGTTGTTTTTGGTCTGTTTGACAGTTGGGCGGTCGATGTTGTTCTTGTTTCTTGCTGGGCTCATAAATCAAATAAGTTTTGACAAATTGCACATTAAAGACGCATATTGTGTAATGTTCTTGTTTTGAAAATTAAATTTGTATGCACAAATATTATGCAAAACAGCAGCATGTCCTTGAAACTGTGAAACTAAACTAATCTAAAGCATTAGCTGTGATTTATGTATGTAGTATCCCCATTGTAAGTAAATATTCATCATCTACTTGGCTGCATTTAAATAAATTGATGCTTTCTTATAAATTCCATTTATTTTACAATTAATTATTGTGGCTTTGTAGCTCTTCTTCTAGCTTATTCCTGAACGTAGTCTAAAAAGTGTTCCCACTTACATAGGTTGACTCACAAAATTTCACAACTTAAACTACTGCTTGTATTTATAAGTGTACTGTGAGTCAAGTAACTGTTTTGACAGATTAAAAAAGTTTTAAATTTTATTTTGCAACAGACTTAAAAACCTTTACTGGGTTTTTTCTTCTATTTTTTCGTATTTTATTATAGTTCTACCACTTATAAAAAAAGAAATAAACCATTATTTTATTTTTTTTTGTCAAAGCAGTTTCTTAACATACTGTACTGACCGACAAACCGGCACAAAAGTAAAGTTTAAAAATACTTTTCAACATAAAATATATTTTATGGTTACTCACAACAGAACAGCGACTAACTGCAATAAGAACAAAAACAACAACAAGAATAACAATAACAAAAGCTAAGCGGCAGCAGCGACGCGTCGCGACGTCAACGTCAACAGCATCGCTTCGTTAATGGACGTCGACGTCGACTTTGCCTCTGCCGCTGCCTCTGCTCCTACGGCTGACTGCAGCTGCGACGCTGACGTTAGTTGAGCTCGCTGTCCAGCATGAAAATCTTATTATAAATGATGTTGACCAAATAACCAAAAGAACGGCAAGGAAAGCGCAACGCCAAAAAGTGCCAAGCGCAAGAAGAAAGGGAAGAAGCAAATTGTCGTTAAATACTCAGGCATGGAAAGAGTCGCAAAGAGGGAGGGAGACAGATGGAGTTTGTGCTCTGAAGATCGCTCCGATAACTGGCAGTTAACCCAACTGTCCATCAGGAATAAAAGGATAGTGGTTTTCAAGAATATTGCTGCGTGACTTGCAAACCTTGAAATTGATAACCTTACCAATATTGGCAAAAAAAACTACAATATTGAAGTACGTTACACTTCGGTGCATAAGTAAACACATACACGTGTACATGCGCTTCATTTAAAAATACATATCTTATGTAAGATTTAAAAAAAGGTGTACAAACTTTTTCTACCCTGCCCCCCCCAAAAAAAGGGACAAAAAGGACCTTACGGTTTTCTGCAAATGTATAGTACTACTGTGGGCAAAAAGTACCGGGAATTTTAAATTTAAAAAATTTTGGGATTCCAATCGGAAAAAATGTTTGTACTTTTAGGTTGGCACTACTATCATTAACATCTGTGCAAAATTATGCGTTAAAATATTCATTAGTGAATAAGTTACGATTAGTTTTGTACGACGCCAAATGTGCATTTGGCGATTTTGATTGAATCTCCTCAATCGACCCGAAGCGATGTCCTCGGAGAGGTCTTTTGAGCTTAGAAAATAGCCAGAAGTCACACAAAGATAAATCAGGCGAAAAAAGTAGCTGCGGGACAATTTTGGTCGAGTTAGAACACATAGAACAGGGGCAGTATGAGAGGGCGCATTATCATGTTGCAAGAACCATGAGTTGTCAGCCCATAGTTCTGGCCTCTTTTTACGCATAGCTTCGCGCAAACGACGCATATCGCTCAAAAAATATTCCTTGTTAACAGTTTGGTCGGTCGGAAGGAATTCATAATGAACTACAACACGATAATCCAAAAAAACTGTCAACATGACCTTGATTTTTGAGCGAATTTGACGCGATTTTTTCGGTCTCGGCCCACCTTTTGCCGATATTCGCTCGATTGATCGGTAGTTTCCATGTCGTAAGCGTAGATCCAAGTCTCATCGCCCGTAATAATGCGTTTTATAATATCCTGATAGTCAGAAAACATTGTTTCACACACTTCCACGCGGAGCTTTTTTCGATGAAATTGACCGTTTTTTGGCACAAAAATCGCCAAATGCACATTTGGCGTCGTACAAAACTAATCGTAACTTAAACACTAATGAATATTTTAACGTATAATTTTGCACAGATGTTAATGATAGTAGTGCCAACCTAAAAGTACAAACATTTTTTCCGATTGGAATCCCAAAATTTTTTAAATTTAAAATTCCCGGTACTTTTTGCCCACAGTAGTACAATGGTGGACAAGAGTGCTTTGAGAAAACGGTTACTTGTTTTTCCATTCATTTAACCCATTAACGGCTAATGGGTATTTAAATACCCAAAAAAGTATTGACACATTAAAAATTCTAGCTCAGGGCATGTGAGAGATATCGAGGCAAAATTTATTTAATAGTAAAGAGAAATAATAAAAATATAAGTATAAAATTTGAACAGTTTAGTTATCCTTGTTATACTTGTAGTTTTTTACAGTGGAATATCTAGCTATTTTTCTGCATACAAAATGTTATCGAAAATAGCTGAAAAATGTATGGAAATCAAAAAAATTAAATTTGAAGATAAAAATTTTTTTTTTGTTTCTTTCAACTTCTATGGTCTTCTAGGCACACATTTCCAAATTTCGTCAAAATCGTACCAGCCGATCTATGGGCAGCCATTAATAGGTTAATTCAGATTATGTGCAATGGAAATCTTAAAAAAGGTTTTAGTTATCTAACGAATAACGAATACAATAGGTTAAGTACTTGCCTGGACAAAATACTAAATTCGTATATGTACAATGTACATAGTTGCATATGGTTCTGAATAAATTAAAAAAAAAAAAACAAATGAAATCTATTGGACTTAGCTATTTTAAAAAGTTAAATGTAAACAATTTAAATTTACAATTTGTTAACAAATAAATCTCTTATATGTAGTAAGAGCATTACGCTTTTAATACTTTCAATTCGAGGGTGTCTTTGTTATGTTTTTTTTTTAACAAAATTAAATACAAAAGTTTTAAAAAACATGTGTGTTAACATTATAAAATACATTGGTCTAACGATTATAAAATGTATCATTTCACATTTGGCAGCTGTGTGTACACATAGTATCACACACATAATGCTACTTTTTTCTTGGAAGCCTTTATCATTGGAGTTCGCTTGTTATACTTTGAAAGTATTAAAAATAAACTTTACAAAAACGCACGAATCTTAAGATAATTTATTCAAAAAAATCGTGAATTCTTTAGAGAGACTTAACTTTGATGACTGAAAAGTCATAAAAGTAAATATCAAACAGGCGAAAAAGTTCCTCTGTAGTTTTAAAAGTTTAAAAGCTTCTTAAAACGGGAAAGCTGCATTGAAATATACATACTTTGTACAAACGCTCTTCTGTTATAGAGTGCACGTCTACGATGTCGGAATAATGTCACTGTGCCTTTTACATACAAGTGCACAAAAACATTATACCCTTGTCAGAACAATTTAACCCTCTAGTGCCCAAAACCGCCTGTAGACGGGGTAAAAAAAAATCTTAGTTAAAACTTTAAAAATTAATATAATTATATTAGATTTATAATTAAAAGCATATTGCTTCAAAACTTTATGAATAACTAAATATTCCATCAGCCAGTTTTTCTTTTACCGCTCTACGTTGAGATTTACTACGAATTTTCTATGTCTAAAAATTAGTGAATGCTCAAATTTCTTTTTTGCCTGGTTTGCCGATCAGTCGAAAATCAAGTCTCAGTATGGAAAACTTTTTTGTTGTTTGAAATATCTCAACCAAACTGACAGAATATGCAAACGGGATAATCCTACGCATCTTGACCCTGTAATCGGACTTCTATATCATATAGCTGTCATAGGAACGATCAGTCGAAAATCAAGTCTCAGTATGAAAAACTTTTTTGTTGTTTTCTTTAAATTTTGTTTGTTTTTTATGCTTACATACATATTACTGGCGCAGGGTGTCTTACTGTCGAGCAAACTTGACTGTAGCCGCACCTCCCCGCGAGCGAAGCGAACAGGGGGTGGAGCCCCCTTGTTTTTACCAAATATGTTGTATATAACATACACACTATATATACATACATATACTATTATTATATATTATGTGCATTTAAATACAAACATACATATGTTTAAATAAGAATGTCTAAAATTAAAACATTTGTTAAATCTCCTGATTTCAATGAATTTTTTATGTTTTTTTACGAATAAGCTTTAAGCGATTTTTAAATTTTTGGCGATACTTTGTTTTTCTAAATTTATGATTTTATTTCAATAATTATTACTAATTAACTTCCACTGAAAACAGTCGACAAACAAAAATATAATTCCAATTAAAATAAAAGTGTTTAAACACAAATGTTAAATGAACAACTAAATTATATTATTATCAAAATTAATAATAATGTTAATTACAAAAGTTTTTTTTTTTTTTGCAAAGTGAAATGTCAATTCGAGCCACTGTGCTTGGTCAGTTGCTGCTTCTCTACGCCTGTTGCATTCTATCTGCTGTCTCCCTTCTTTGCTTGCTTTTATTGTTGCTGTTATTGCAGCTCTTGCGTTTATCACATAACGGTAACGCTTAAAAGAGTTTGGCACCGATTCTCCAAAAAAAAGTTGTTGATTAAGTCGCTGCCTACGTCGCTGTTGCTGTCGCTGCCTACGTCGCTGTCGCTGCCTGCGTTGCAGTCGCCGACGCTGCCGCTGTTGACTTTGCTGTTGGTGCGCTTTGTGTTCTGGGTATAAATATAAGACGCTCCATTTGAGTGAGCAACAACAAGAGGAGTTTCAGCCGTAAAGAGAGAATCAAAGCCCAAGTCCAATTCGAGGAGCGAAAGTCCCTGACGCAATTCCAAGCCAGAAAATGTCATCAAACATGTGGCAGCAAGGCGCACAGTCGCTGACACTAATCCTGCTGCTGGCCGTGATTTGTGCTCGAGCCACGCCGATGCCAACAGCAATGCCGCAGAAACAGGAGCTGACGACCACCGAAATGGTACTTGAGATGGAGCCAGAATCAGAGCCCGAACCAGAGCCAAAGCCAGAGTCGAAGCGCATTGACTGTAAATTGACTTTCGATGCAACAATGGGCTCGTTAGAGCAACAGCAACTGCTGCAGGCGAATGGCTGCAACGTGCCGCACACCAGCAGCACTAATAAGCCAACGAATGTGGAGCAGCAGCAGGAACAGGACGAGGAGAAGCTGTCGACGAGTGTCCTGAGACACTCGATGTCTGGTGGCAGCAGTCAGCCCCTCTATGAATTACAATTGGTTGTTTGGCCAGCTGGTATTGAGGACGTGGCAGTCACCACAACTCCCAGAACAACAACAACAACAACAACAACCGCAGCGCCAACAACAACAACACCACGACCAACAACAACAACACAAACATCTTCTGTATTCCCTTTGTATGAGGATCAATTGGTCGTATTTCCGCAAATGGATTTTGAAGAGGAAAATTTTGATTATTTCTTTGATGAGCTGGAAACAGCGGCAACATCGACAACAACAACCAGGCCTAGACCCACAACGGCATCACAGCCAGCAGTATATGTGCTGGAGAACTACCGCAAGAGGCATCCCAATGGCACCGAGGAGCATAAGTAGGATGACACATCTTCCTTTCTCTCTCTTTCGCATCCAAATCCCGCGACTTAACGCCTCCCCCTTTTATTTGTGGTCCACAGATTGGTACTGAGTAATGGCCTGGTCAACTATATGAAGCACTACGCGAAGCGTGTGGACAATAAACTGATCAATGTGAAGGAGGGATATAGTTCGGTGCCCATCGCAGGACTCACGCCCCAGATCCAGACCCTTCACTATATAGCCGATGAACGTGGTTATAATATCTACAAAAGTGAGTTTTTCCAATCATTTTCAATCTAAAAGACCAGCACTATCATCGTTATCATTATCATTATCATTGCTGCACTTTCTTTCCTCCATTCCACAGTTGAGCGGAGTCCTTTGCCTTCAACCGAGTTGCCCAACCGAGTCCTGCATAAAGCCACAAAAGCTCCAGCATCAAAGCCACGTGTGTGAGCATTCAGAACAACTCACTGTTACTCGTAGTGAGCGTCGCACAGTGAGGCGCAGCCCTTTAACAACTTATAAATAATTTTTTTTATTTATTCCTTTTTTTTTTTAACCCAAGAAAGTGTAGCTATAATTATGAAACAAATATATGAATTAACGAAACATAATTTTTTAATATCTACTCGAGTTCCTTGAATGATTTTTATTAAACTCAACTCACAGCTTTGATTTATATCGCTCCTTTTCCTACATCTTTCAGATACTTTCCATAACTTTCTTTTGACAATTTTTCAAAACCTTTATATGTTACTTACATGGCATTGTTAAAATAGAATCAAATTCCTTTCGGAATGTCAATATTAACGTTTTTTAATCTAATTTGAATCTGAATCTAATTTGATTCTGCATCCCAAAAAAATGATGGAAAAACTCGATGTATCGGTAATATGTATCGGTCGATTAATCGATAGCTCGATTTCCTACTGTTTATTGTTACATTTTGATTTTAAGCTCGATTCACAGTTTAAATTTATAAGCATAAGTATTAAAAACGGGTTGTCTTAATAATTTAATCAATTTTATACTTAGTAAAAGATTTTACTATATTAATCTTTTTGTTCTAATTATTAAAAAAAATATTGATTTTATGAAAAATCGTCGTCTACAATTTTCAACTTCTATTAGAATAACATCGATATTATCCCACTGTACGTAGTGGGCCGTGCTCAATGTTGTTGGCTTGACTTTGGCTTATACGGCAAATAAAATGTAGCGCCCGCAAAATGATTTGCAGTTTTCTCAGTTGTTTTTCTGTATTTGGTTTGATTTTTTCTGTTTTTTTTTGTGTTATTTGGTTTTGTTTTCCTGCTTTCTTCAAGGATCTAGAGTTTTGCCTTTGTTTGTCTCTCAATCGCACGGCACTTGATTGCTTTCCTAGTTTGTGTCCTTGTTGTTATCCTCAAAAGTTGCCGTTGTAGCTGTTATTGTTGTTGGTGCTGTGCCATGTCGTCGCATTTGGGGCCACAGTCAATGCTGATGATGCCATTTAGATGCATATCAAAGTGTTTCACTTTTGGCCAATCCTTTTGCAATTTTTGCATATGTATGTATGTATCGAAAGGATGATGTTCTTCTGTACGAGTAGACCATGTGCATATTTATTTATTTATTTATTTAGTTTTTCTCCTCTTTGATTTTGCTTTTGTTTGCTCCGATTGTAGTTTATGGCTTCTGTCCTCCACTTCCTCATGCTCTTTTATTCCAACATCTTCCAACCATCCACAGCCATTTCCAAGTATAAATCTTTGCCTCTTTTGTTGTTTACGCCACAAAGTTTCATTGTTCGTCAGCCCGTGGCAGCTGGCACCAATCGAAAGTTTGTTTTCTCTTC
The DNA here is from genome assembly GCA_037043495.1 of Drosophila recens. NCBI lineage: Eukaryota > Metazoa > Arthropoda > Insecta > Diptera > Drosophilidae > Drosophila > Drosophila recens. The sequence goes on along the minus strand of JBAMBJ010001759.1, from coordinate 85,234 downwards.
TATTATACTTATTATTTAAGGCATTTCTCTACCATAGATAATATTCTCATTCATATTGGCCATCCTTAAGTGCCTTTTCATGCGACATTGATTTCAGCATTCTTAACGACATTTTCATAACATTTCTCATGAGTTGAAATTAAACTATCACTTTGACTCTTAACTCATTTATACACGAGATATAATCTGTAAAATTAAGCTATTAAAACTTGATTATTGTTATTTATGTATACATTTTTATTATATATGACTTTTATATTTCAATGTATTTTTTTCTCAGAAAACAATTGTTTTTTTTTTAAATATTAATCTTTTTATAAACTTTTTTAAGAGAGCCTTAATTAAAAATTATTAAAAATGTTGTCCAAAGGATAAGCGACAATATAGAATATTAGAATTGGTTCATTTAAACTGTTAATGCATTAATTTTAAGCAAATAAATATACAACAATATAACTATGTGATGTGAACAAATGTGATTAAGAATATGGAAATACATACTTTGAGTTGTTTATGATAAGCACTTTTATCTTTCGGATGTGGCTAATTGACAGTTGAAATATCTATTGATAGTATTTTAAATTCCCTGTTATAACTGTCGATTGAAGCTTTTATCCAAAAAGTGATTTTCCTTCAGAATATAAGTATTAATATTCATGGTTGATTTTTACTTGAGCCTCAGGGACAATTTATCGTTGACGGTGAAAATCCCCGATGAAGTCACTTACATTTATACAGTTAACTGCACATGTATGTATGTGCAACGCACTTACAAATAAATATGTGCACATAAATATGCATGTGTATTTAAATGTGTGCGTAAGTAATGGTGGCAAAAATTTAACCGCAAACAACTGCCAAAATACTTTCTCTCTCCCTCTCTCTCTCTCTCACACACACACTTAACATATATATATATATCTCACATTCTCTCTCACTGTATGCGAATACGTATGTATTTGTGTCCGTGTCTATATAAATTTTTAACGAAAATCCACTGAACTTTGGCACGTTGTTTTTGTTTGTTTGCTTTGTTAACGGGGCGTGGCAAAAAAGGGGGAAGTGGGACAGGGGATGGGTTGCTGGTAAATGTTACCAAATCCGCAAAAGCGTCAGGAAAATTTTTGTAAAATGAACATAAAGCTATTTGTTAATTCAATGAATTTATTTGCAGGTTCCCACTGCAGTCGAAGAATTCTTTTTTGATAGGGAACTTTATATGCCTATAAAGAACATTGTCAGCCAATGTTCACTCTATCTCTCTGTCTGTCTGTCTGTGTGTGTATGCGTGTGAGTATGCTAAATATACATACATACTGATAAACACATTACAAGATATTTTGCATATTTTATTCGCTCGCCCAACCGAACAGAATAAAACAGAACAGAACACAACTCAATTGAATTGAGCTGAACAGTACAGAACAAGCAGATATATCTGATACACATACACTTACACACACCTCTACACTCACACACACACATGCACACTCATGTCGGTGGCACTCTGACTGTGCCACGTTTTAAAATCTGTTTTTATGATTAATCGCCTCGTGGCGTGAAAAACAAAATGCCGCCGGGTGCATTTTAATTTTTAAGCAATTTCATTTGGTCGCCATTTTAAAATGAAAACCGTTGGGAGTCAATGGTCATATCGGGTTCAGTGCACATACACACCTACATACATACATACGCACCTACATACATACATACAAACATATTATATGCGTATGGCTTTATGTTGTCATGTTGTTGGGCAACATTTTTCTGTTTGACTTTGCGATTCTTCGATTTTACAGGTGAGAGCTTAAACTAATGATTTGAATTCGCTGTACAACTGAGATTTGTTCAAAGGGGTATGCAAATTGTTTGCTGTAGTCATATAAGTCTTAATTTCAGTTACAGTCAACAGACAGCAGAGTTTCCCCATAAATCTGAAGAATATTAATAATAATTAAAAAAAATTAATGAATTATTAAAAATTGTGATATATAATTTCTTAAAACATTAAAAAAATGTTTGACAGAACACATAAATAAATTTATAAATTCAGTTAGAATACTATAATTTTTATAAAAAATAATATATTATATATAAATATTTGAAAAATTAAATATTTTAAAATATTTTTTCATCATTGTAAATATTATTAATTTTATAAAACTTAACTTAAAAAAATCTAGCCGGAAGGCCTTCTTTGCTCTTGCTATAATAATTGCTTTTGTAATTTAGAATAAGTTCAGGTAAATAAAAAAATATTTTTCAAATTTTTAAACTCAAATCTGATAAGTATTGATGCTATACTATATCTTTTAAAATGTTTATAATTTTTGTTTTCAGTCTAAAGATGAAGTTTTCTGTATTTTAAGTTCAATATCACTTGCTTCTTAAGAAACTGAGATAAGTTCCTTAGCAGGATTCGGAGCTGCTTAAAGTTTTATAAATATAACTTGCTGATAGATGGATTTACGCTGTAAATTGAGGTGTGGGTCTATTTGGTAATTCTTCCCCTTCTCCTTCTTCTTGGTCGTCGTTTTTTCTGCTGGTATCAAACAAATTCAGCGCCTTTGGCTATTTAGCTGTCGTTGCCTTGACGCTTCCCTGGAGAGAAGGTACCTGCTCCTTGCTGTAGTTGTTTGTAGTTGTTGCTGGTAATTTTCGCGTTTATCTTGTACTATTTTGTGCACATTCGTTTCACATTACTTTCTGCTGGTGGGCAGGGCAGCAACAAGAACTACAGCGTGCAACTTGCAGCTTGCAACTTGCTACTTGCTCCTTTTTTACTTGCAACTCGCAAGGCGCAACTTGCAACTTGGCGTGCTCGGCACGTGCTTACTAATTTTATTCCTTAATAAAAACCGAGGCACCGTCAGCAGCAAGGATGAAGGAGTTGGCGCACGTAGTAAGCCAAGGACTCCCCCATCCTTAACCCCCCTACGGATTCCCTTGGCTGCATCTCTGAGTGAAACCAACACCCAGACCATCTACACTTCCGAACGCGGACTTGGACCTTCCTCCCATCGCCATTGTTTGCCTTCGCGGGTGCTATCAAAATAGCAAAGTTCATTAAAGTGATAATTACAAAGGCCATAAAAAGCAGCTCAAACTGAAAACTGAAACTGAAACGGCCCTAAAGCACTACAAGTCTGACCCATTTCCCCCTCTTTAGATTGCATTTATAATGCATCTTGTATCGTAAAGTACGAATACATGTTTATTTTTCTATTTAAAATAAAATTTATTTTCAGTTAAAGGAAATTCTGTTTGACCGTCTTTACTTTTGCTAACTTTGAACACAGTGGTGACTCGCTACGAATGAATCTATTTATTTTTGAAAATTACCCTAGAGGTGGTCATAATTTTGAGAATATTCTATAAAACTTTTTAAAATAAAGCATTATTTTATTCAAAAACCAATTACAAATTTAATTTATTTTAAAAGACTATTTACAGTGTATAATCATAAAAGTTAACTCAGTTTCTTAAAAATTAGAATTTAAAGAATTTGTAATTATCGAATAAGCACTGTATTTGTTTCTTGGAATTGCAATCCAGATGCAAGCTAAATAATATGTTTAAGCATGTTTAATGAAGCTTTTAATCGGAAATGCTTAGCTGGAAAGTGGACTTGCTGTTATTGTGCTTGAGTTAAAGTTTGAAGGCAGCTTCAGGTTCATCTATGGCATTAAAATTGCATAGAGAATGCAGGAATGTAGAAATGCAATGCATAATTTGCGCAGGGCACGTAAAATAATTAATTTCCGCTTCCGTAAACAAAGTGAGTTACTCTGTTAGTTAGCTGAAGTTGTCCTTTCCTTCTTCACTCGATATGTATGTATATGTGGCACATAGGACACCAACCCTTTGTCTCCCGCTTATGACTGCCAACTGTCATGCATCCCGGAATGGGGTACGGAGTCATGGGTTTGGTCATGGGGTCGAGCTTCTTTCGGAAAGCGCGGCTTAGCTCCGACTTAGGACAACTTTGGATTGCAAATTTCATTACAAGTTGTCAGCAAGCAAGGGAAGCTGTGTGGCGGCATCAGTGAAAACATGCAGAGCAGAGCAGAGCGAGAGGGCGAGAGCGGGAAGATTGACCCTGTTTCCATTCCAGCTACGGCTGCGAAGGGCAGCGGCATCCGGAGAAAAAGGCGCCGCCGAGGCACGTGTTTTTCGCGCGTCGCACATTGCAGAGGCAGAGACAGAGGCTCGCCAGTGATTTATCCAGGGCTGGCGAAGTAGGGTTCTTAAGTAACAGAAAGCAGCATGAAAACAATTTTTAAAGTAAGTTACAATTAAATTATGTTGATATGAAAATATTTGTAAATTTAAATCTTAGTAAAATTCCATTTAAGTATATCAAATAAACCTTTTTTTTTATTTTAAAGTACATTTAGAATTATTAAATACTTGATTACTTCAACAAGTCGTATTTAGTGTAAAATTCATTCTAATGCGAAATTTAGAACAGGCTTGAGACATTTGTTTCAACTGAAAATTTATAAGCAGAGTGCGCTTTTAATATTTAGTATCTATTCTTGATTATATACATTTTATTTAATTTTCATAAGTACTTGCTTATTCCACTTAGTAATTTATTTATTTTGGAAGAACCAGTATTATGTCTGAACTTACTTTACGTTCATAAATACTTTAAAATTGTGCTAAGGGCCGTTTTTTTACAATGTACGTATAAGTTTTATTTAACAACTAATTTCAAATTTGACATTTATTTCTTTACATTTTTCGTCAAATTTTCCTTTCAATAGTTATCAAACACCTTATTTAGACATTGAAAAACTGTCCTTCATGTAAAATTTAGTAGAATAAATGAGAAACTGAAATTCTTACATTTAAAATCATATTCTAAAATCCGTGTTAGTCTTGCTAAGATATTATTTTTAAATTCACGATTTATATTATAATTTTATTAATTATTTCTTAAATTATATCTAATATTGCCTAAGTGCAATATTTTTTTTGACATTACAAGCTATGGCTATTTTATTTCAAGTTTAAGGAACTACTTAAATGATGGACTTCAGCCCTATAATATGATTGGTTGCTCAGCTCAGTTTGCTTGAATTAATTTATTTTTTTTACTTTATATTCAGTTGTTTTTATTTTTGTTGCTATTCTTGTTGTTTTTGTTGATGTTTTATTTTATAGCCGTTGCCTTTTGCTGCGGTCGCTGATGAAGTGTATATATACACACACACACATACACACACCCTCACAGTGGGGCAACAGCAATGTCCTTTTAGCACATCCTGCCGCTTGGCGGCGTCGGCGGTATTTTCCGTCCCTTGTAACGCCTCAAACCACCCCCACACCGCTTCCATTTCCCTCCTCAACTTCAGCCACAATCCGCAGCAGCTAAAAAAAAGAGAAATGAAAAAACGAGCACTAAACGCGACTTTCGCTGCTTAAAAGCTATTTTTGCATTTTATATTTAATTTTTTTTCGGTGTGCCATCCTTTGTCCCTCTCCCCTCCTTTACCTGACAAGGTCCTCCATATGCCACGCGCTTGCCACTTTTTTTGCGCTTTGTTTATTCTTTATCCTTTGCTAAATTTTGTTGTTGTTGTTATTGTTGCTGTCGTGTTACCGCAGCATGCAAACATTTTGCAGCCATTTCCTGGCGTTGTTTTCCGTTGAGGAGTCTGGGGGATTACGCCAGGAGTTGGGTATCTTTTTTTATTTATTTTTTTTTGTCCTCTTTCACTTTCATGGGCTTTGGCCGTTGTCCACGTTAAACTTTTGGTTGCTTTGCCGCATTTGCAATATTTATTGCGTTTTGATTATACCAAAGTATACGAATTTTGTGAACCTTCCCGCCAGTCCCCTTTCCTTCCTTTCCCTTTCCTTGCCCTGCCTTTCACAGCTGATGCACATTTAATAAGCATGTGGATTGGGAATACGAGTTGGTTAGGCCTTGACATTGGCACTGGACACGACTCAGTGCTAAGTGCCACAAGTTTTTTAATTGTGTGTCGAGCACAGAACTTGCCAAAGTTCAAACTTGTCGCTGTTCTCAGTCGTTAGTGTCCTTTCCCTGTCCCCCTTCGCACCTTCCTGTTTTCTTTTTGTTTTGCTTGTTTAGACGGGATTTTCTCTTTGGGAAAGTTAAACAAAGTTGCACTTTTAACTTTCAGCTCATTGGCGCTGGATCATTTCAGCCAGTTTTAAACTCTGCACGTTTCCGTTTCCCCCAAATAACAAAAAAAATACAACTGTAACTTTGAGTTTCAATTCTTTTCTTTTCGAGTCGTGATTGTAAAGTTTCATTGATAATTTTAACTACTGCAGCTACATGTGTCCGTCCGGTCGTCGTCCCTTTTCCTCCTGCCTGCCCCGTGTCCTGTTGCAGGATCTAGGGCTCTTGCTAAGCTCGAAAGGCACTCTTAGCACTTTTCAAAGTTGCTTTTATTGTACGGTTTGCTTTAGCATACCCTACAAGAACGCTAGATTTGGGCATATTCACTTAGAAGCAACTGTAATTATCAAATCCAAAGAAATTTTTATGACAGTTGTTGTTATTATTATTATTAATTTAATGATTCGCACAAAAGTCACCCGACAAATTTCAAAATAATTGCTTAATTCTATTGGACAACAACTTGATCAATTTAAATAGTTTTAAGTTCATTTTTATTCATTGCAAAATTGATTTTAACTTAGCTGAAACCATTTTAAATTGCATTTAATCTCTCAACAAATATTTGTACATTAAAAAGTAATATTTTTAAGCTGTTTTGTCCGATATTTATAATATATCTGTATAATTGTTTATTTTTAGGAAATATGAATGGTTTACTTTTCTAAAGACTAAATAATTGACAATCTCCGAAAAGATTCTTTGTATTTTTATTTTCCGATTTGTTTTCTTCTTTTTTTTGACTGTGTGGTATCTTTAATTCCATCAGCAGTACTAACTGAGTTTTCATTATTTTACCAATGCAACTCTGTCGTGGCAGCTCCTTTCCCGCCCTTCCCCTTTGTTACCCCGAATGAACCAAGTGTTGCTTTTATGGCAGCGAGTTTTGAGCACTTGCTCCAATAAGTTTTTTTATTTTAATTTTATTTTTTTGATTAGCTACACTTTATGCTGTTTTTTTTTGTAATTTTTTTACAGTTGTCTTTTTGCTGTAGACTGCGACATTTTTGTTTATTTTGTGCGCGAACATTTTTTGTCTCTCGCTCTGACAACTGCAACTTCCATGTCCATGTAATCGTAACCACCTCATCCTCATCCTCATTCCCCGTTTTCCGTGCTCATCCGCATAACCAGCATCACCCTTGGCAGAGGGTAATCCGAGCATGGAATGCGCCTTTTTGGACCACTTCATTTCTTAATTTTATTGTGGGACCCGCTGGAATTTTCATGCAGCTCCTCACTAGCCTTTTTTTTGTTTTATGTAACAAAGCGAATTTTAATGGAACAAACTCGTACGAGGGGACACACTTTTGCGTTTTAGTTAATTTAGACAATAATTTAAATGGGATGCCGCGCAATCCAGACTCTGTAATGAACTTAATTTGTGCGATTCAGACTGGCAAAGAAAATCAAATCAGTTCTATGGACTACAGTTGAATAAAATGGCTTGGAAATAGATTTAGATGAAGAAGTAAATTGAGAATAATTGATAAAAGTATAAATAAGTAGTGATTAATAAATAAATGAAATTTAAATATTGACCACAGAGAGTCTTCAAAATCGGGTATATTCATTTCATTCATTGGCACTTTTTTTTCTTATTTAAAAAAATGATAAGAAATTTCTGAAATTTTTGGTCTAAAGTTTATTCTATGGTTTATCTTCTTATAATAAAAAATTTAGAAAAAGTTATAGATCAACTTTTAGTTTTTTCCTCCTCGGAATTTTAAGACCTATGAGATACCAGAATTTTTCTTCATTTGATTTTCTAGGAATATAACAATTTATCAAATCATATCATATCATAATATCATACAGTACAATACAATATTTCATGGAAATATTCGCACGCATAAGTTATCTGAGTGTAATCTGATATGATATCAGTTTTAACGATTGCTCGTTGGCTTTAATGTGGTTTTCGGATTGCAATTAAACTGGCAATCATCATATCTGTCTCTACATAAGGGTCTCATATTTTTATTTTATGGCTTTATCGCAGCATTCGGTTAGGCGCGAAATAAGTTGAAGTTTTCTGCCACATCCTTTTTGGCCTAAACGACAGACGGACAGAGGGGCAGACAGAATGTGAGTTGGCGGCTCATGTTAACCAATCGGCAACTGTCTGCACTTATAAATTTATGATGGACCTTCACACTTGGTCATGGAATTCGCTTTAAAGTTTTCCTCCTTTCCCCTCTCTTGCTTGCCTTCTCTCAATGTTTCTTTCTCTGTCTTTCAATGTGCCGTCTTCCAATGTTGCCTTTAATTTTACTAGTAATTTCCGATATACATATATGCCATCGATATTGCCTCTTACAAATTTACACTTACACTTACAATATACACACACTTACACACACAGACAGAGAGAGATTTGTGCACTTGTATGTTTTATTGCCAGAGCCGCTTTGCGGTGAATTTATTGCCAAATTGTCGACGGCGGCTTTCGAAATATCGCGAAATCGCGGCTTTGCCTGGATACGGTGAAGGCAGGGACGAGCTCGGACCCGAAATCAAGCAACAGTCGCAACAACTACAACAATAATAACAACCGCGTCGTCAATAATAAATTCATAATTTTTGCTTTGCCTTAATAAATTTTTATTATTTTTTAATTCCTTTTCAATGCAACACAAAGAAAAAGAGAAAAAATCAAAAATAAAAATTGAAAATCACTTTTTAAAAGCATAATAATACAATATAAGTAGTAAGTTTAAGAAAAAAAATATATAGAGAGAGAGCCTGTGTGTAATTATGGGGCAATCTGATCTCAGTAGCGGCCCCTGCGAGTGGGCGCCCTGGGCGTCGATGTGGACATGGATGTGTATGTGGATGTCGATGAGGATGAGGAGAATGACGTTGGGGATTTGGTTATAGCTGCCTGCTGGAATTGTTGTTGTTGCTGTTGTTGTTGTGGCTGCCGCAGCGATGTTGTCGTCTCCTTGAACACGGGCACCTCAATGGAGCGCGGCAAATTGGGATAGGTTTCAGGTGTTATGGCTAAAGTAACAAAAGTTGCACAAAATTACAAATAAAGAAAAATCCAAACAAATTACTTTGTATTCTTGATCATTACAATATTAAACTTTTATAAGTTAAGCTTTGTTAAACTGTTTGAGCTACAGATGCGAATAAATTTGAAAGGGCTGGAATGGATGTCTGTCGCTTATTAGGCAAACTCTATAAATTATTAAAACTTGAAGTTGATAAAATCTACTGAGAGTGAAGTCATCAGTGAGCATATTTTTTGTTGGGAATTTAAATATTGAAGGTGCGACCTTAGTTAAAAATCAAAATTGTGAAAGGAAATAAGCTAAATTTAAATTTCCCGTTTGTGTAAATGTGAATGAATTGGATAAGAATTGAATGAGATACATTTGAGAGTGCGTTTTACAATTACGAGCTCTACTAAAAATATAATTGAGATGAGAATGAAGTTTCTATAATAACTGAAATAATTTTATTTCTTTTAGAATCAACTATCACATGCATAAAATGCTAGCTTTTATTAAGTGAATGAGAAAAAGATGCATCTGAAGACAAAGCAGCCTAAGAACACTAAGCATATATTCTTGGTAATATCGGAAATTGAAGGCATTTATCAGACAATTAGAAGGTAAGTTTCTTTGACTACAACAAATGTTATTTTGTTTATGTTAAGCTACATTTTTGGCATAGCTAGTTATAGTATTGAGGTTCTATTAAACTAGTTATGGCTCTATGTTTTTGGAGTTTTTCTGTCTTAAATTCAAAACGACATTCTCTAATCGAGTTTTTAATAATATGATCTTTAAAAGTTGTAATGCCTATAATCAATCTAGATTTTAGATCTTAAGTATGAACTATATTTTTTGTTTTTGTTAGGCTAACTCAATGAATACTTCATTTATTTAGTTTTCTCCCTGTCTTTCTTTCTCTCTCTCTCTCTCACACTCTTCCTCCCTTAATGCGGTTCTTCTGTACAAACACGAACCTTTGAACTTCTCTAACTAAACCTATCTCAAATTGTATCTATTACTTTTGCTTCCTTTGAGTTCACTTACATTGATTCTGCCTGTAGCCGAATTGATCCGCATTGTAGAAGACCGTGATGTAGCGTCCATCGGGCATGCGATAGGAGTAGTATCCAACGACCATTAGGGTCTTCACCTCGTCGATGAAGGCGAAATAGCCGCGCTCGTAACGCGCGGTTCCATCGTCCAGCTCGAAGCGAAACTCGTAACTCCCATCCGGATATCGATTGTTGAAGTGATCCAATAAACGTGCTCCTCTTCCCTCCGGTTGCTCCTCTGCAAGTTTGTGCAATTCCCTGAGAGGTGGCGCTGCTGTGCTCAGCTCGAGGAGAATGACGAATCCCAGCATTAGACAGTATCTGAAGCTCTGAGACATTCTCAAATGTGTGAATGTGTGTGTGTGTGAATGTGTGAGTGTGTTGTGTGGGGAGATGGAGATGGAGGGGAACGTTGTGTAGGTGGTGTTGATGATGAAAGTGGTGGTGGTGGTGTTGGTGTTGGCGGTGCGTTGTCTGCCGTCGCGTTGCTGTGTTAACTGTTTAATTCGGAAACTGCGTAACATTGCCTTTTTATAGCTGCTACGGCGATGCCAACCGCGACGTCTGCTTCAGCTTCTGTCTCTGCCTCTGCCTCCGCCTCTGCTTCTACCTCTGCTGCTGCTTCTGCCTCTGCTGCTGCGGCTGACCGCGGCAACAACTCATGAGACGGCCCAGTTGGGATGACAGCGTCAACAGCCGCAGCGACGCGTCGCTGGTAACATCAAAAAATTCTCAACGCTTAAACAAAAAAAAAAAAAATAAATAAATTCGTAAAATAAAATAAAAATAAAAAAATCTTAATTTTATCTACGTACATACATGTTTGTGTATACATGTTGTTGTTATTGTTGCTGATATCCAAGCCATGTTTGTGACCAAGGGCGGCACCTGGGGCGGATCGGGCCGCATTGGCAGGTTGCCAACTGGGCAATTAGGCTGCGCCTCTCTCTCGGCATGTTTGCTTTGGAATCTGTTCGCGCCGTCGCTGCCAAATCGTTTAAGACAAGCCAAGATCTCCAACTACAAGTGCTCGCTTGGACAATGGAAGAAAGAACTTTAGCATCAAATGGATTATCTACTTATAAGTCGAACATGAACCTGTAATCGTAGCTTAACTTCAGCATCAATTTGATTATCTATTTATAAGTCAAGCTATCTAGTATAATTACAGCTATTAGGTAAGTTAGTCAACGCCCAAGGTAAAAATTGCGCACATTGATTATACAGAACGGTGGCGATTTTGTAATCAGTGTCTTCAGAATGGCATAATCGTTGTATATAACAATTAATTATTATATTTGATAGCGAAAAGCAATGAGTAAAAGATATCACACTATTTGTATGATACACATTTAAGATCATGGATCTAAAAATTACAAGGTAATAATTTGATCAAACAAGCAGAAAGAGACATTGCAGATCCCTTGAAATATCTGTATATAAATTTTTAATCAATCGATTTTTTTGTTTGTTCAGATATTCCTAACGCAACACTATTGCTACCTTTAATGTTCATTATTCTTGAAAATTTCATTATGTTAGGATAACATAGGATAGGACGTTAGTCAAGCGCAGGGTATCTTACAGTCGGGATCTCTCAACTGAAGCCTGTATAGTTTGGGATAACGATACCAAAATTCCAAATTTTGTTGAAAACTACCCGTTGAAAGCAAAAAGTGGTAATCAGGCATCCTGATTGATGATCGAAAATTCGTGCTAAATAAAAATTAATTTCCCCAATAAAAGATTTGATCTACCAACGAGTGAGGTTATTTGTAAGTTCGTTAACTATGCAAATCAATTTTCTTAAGTGCTTAAAGTGACCATGGATAAGATCAACATTGATTAATACACTTTTTGTCAATAATCATTATAGACTTCGTTATCTGATGATTAGGTTGGGCATCTGTGATCTCATTAAAGAAGAACTTCCGTTAAATAAATTTACTTTTTATTAATGTAGAAAAATAAGTAGTTAACTAGTAAATATATGAAATTAATCAGGCCTGTTCCGGTTAACACTTGTTTTTTGCGAATTTCAATCCGAAAGATTTTCGCCTGTTAAAATGTGTAATTTATTCATCAAATATTTATTTAATCATAAGTCGAAACATTTTTCAAAAGTAAAAACCTACTTTCGTTATAGCTTTTGTATTTTTGAAAGTGCAGGTTGATTTTAGTGTTGAGAAATGTCTTTTTGCAGAGTTGTCAATTGTTGCACAGGGTTTGTTTACAAAAATAATCACTTCTATTTTCGATTAATTTTTAAACTGTTTTGTCTAAACTTGCATTTAAAAAACAAGAAATTGAATTCTTTTCTTACGCAATACTTAAAAATACTTAAATTGCTGTTTAAAATATGTACTAATATATTTACTAATTTCTTCACATACAAGGGTAGCCCTAATAAATTTCCCATTAATTTTCACAAATATTTGCGAAAACCAGAACAGGTCGAGCAAATCCGACAAAAATGTTTTATCGATTTTGAGGTATGATGAAATAAAAATTATTTAAAAATCAAATGAAATATTTTTTATTTATCTGATAATGTAGTAATATTCCTAAAACATTGAAGTATTTAACAAATATTTTATTTTCACTTTAATTTTATGCTAAGCATGCCAAAATCATCGATTTAACCCTTCCGAATTGAAACTAACTAGCTCAATGTCACGTGAATTTAATTCGCAAAATCTTGCCGAAAGTGAAACCCGGAACAGGCCTGAATGTTTTGATTGCAAAAATAAAATTGTTGTCAACTGCGCCAAAAGAAGGCGACATTGTGATGCCAATTCGCGAGGCATAACGGATTGGGTTTTAAGATATCTGTTAATTTTACATATAATATTTAACATAACATAATTTAAACAGGAATCCTTTTCAGTTTTGTGAGTGTAGCAGTAACTGTTAAAGAGTGCCCACTGTAGTTGCCGGTAGCTAAAAATACACCCTACCATACACCCTACAATTTGTGCAACGAGTTCGAGTACGTGCCGCATGTGGCAGTAAAAGAGTTATGAAGCCGCCACAGTGAAGCATTCAAGCACCTGCATCCGCAACAGCAACAACAACAGCAGCAACAGCAACAACAAGAGCAGCAACAACAACAACAACAGACGGAACAAGAGGAAGAGTTGCAGTGTTCGCCTCCTATGGCCAATTAGGGTTAATTTATGATTTCAATCATTTCTTAATTGCATTTAATGTGCAGCGATTTAGCGAACAGGCCACTCAGCGAAAGGATGGCCAAGAGGACATGAGGACAAGTGGAGGACAAGTGGACAAATGGACAACTCGACAACGCCTGGAGGATGAACCTACACTTGGTCACTCGGCCAAAGTTAATGATGTTGATGCCTTTCATCTTCCCTTCCTCTTGCTCTTTCTCTTCTCTTCCTCTCCACTCTGATCCCCTTATTGCTCTTATCGTCGAATGAATTAATTTGCACACACCTCTAAGGTCATTGGTGTGCTCTTGGGGCAAGGTGGCATTGTTGGCATTAATGTTGCCACATGCATTGCAAATCAAGTGGCAAGTTCAGATTTTGATTTGTTGGCTTTAAGTTGTTGCTGCTACTGTTGCTGTTGCTGTTGGTTTTTGTCGTTGTTGCTGTTGCTGTCGCTGTCAGCAGCACAAAATTTATAACGTGCCAGCGAGTCAAAGTCACTGTTAGAGTAACAGTGGCAGTCACAGTTCACTGATTCGGTGACAGTGGCAGTGACAGCTAAAGCGACAACAACAGTGAAAACAGCAACAGCAGCGATTCTGACAGCGACATTTTTGCAGTCACTGTCACTCAGTCAGCCAGTCAGTCAGTCAGTCAGTCAGTCAGTCAGTCAGTCAGTGAGTGAGTGTCGCAGTTGTTGTTATTGTTGTTGCTATTGTTGTGGCCACAAAAGCGCGCAAAGTGGCAACGAGCAATCAACAGCTGTCGTCGACATCCTGACCAAAAACCAAGCAATGACATACTCGTAAACTGATTTATTTATAAACACAATTTATCTCTGACTCCCGATTCTGATTCTGATTTCGATTCTCTGGCAATTTGCTTTAATTTCGCATTTGAACAAAGCCAAAGAAAAAAAGAAACAACAAAATTAAAATACAAATAATGTTTGCCAAACTTGTTGCAGCAGCAACAACAACAATCGCTGGTGACAACAGTTGCTTGCAAGGTCATTTGTTTTGTCGATTCTGATTCCGATGACAAAGACGAAGACCCAAAAAAATCACAAAGCTGCTGCAGACAACGAAGATGTTGCTGTTGTTGTTGTGGTTGTTGTTTTCGCGTTGTTGGCGGCGTGACAGGAAGTGTTTCTTGGTGCCGTGTCCGCTGTGCTGTTGTTGTTGCTGCTGTTGCTGTTGTGTATCTTTGTCTGACTTGTAACGCTGTTTGTCATTACCTGCAGGCGGCAGTTATTTTTGGGCTCGCAGTTGCAACGGTTGCTGCTGTTGTTGCTGCTGTTGTCGAGTTAGCTGTTGGCTGCGTGTTTAGCCTAGTAGCAGCCACAATGGGTTTGCAAGTGTCGTCCTTGCCCCTCGTACTCTTCATTTTTGTTGTCGTTGTTGCCCCATCAGCAGCATCTGTATTTAGCGTGCTACGTGCCGCAGCTTTGGCAGTTCAGTTCGCTGGCACAGTGGGGCAAGTGTCATTTAACAATTTTCAATGTTTCTGATAAAATCTCACTATTGATTCGATAATAATTAATAATTTAAAGTGCACAGGGGACTTAAGAAAAAGCTTCATTAATGGAATGGAGATGAACACAATGACAAAAATTAATTATTTTAATTGAATTCTAGAGTTTGAAAAATATTGGAAAAAAAGAAAAATATGGTCATTTCCACATTTTCTTCCAAAATTGTTTTCAAGTAATTTGTTAAAGGAATATACGCTAGAAGAAATTCAATAGGAAGAACATATAGATTCTACATTGGAATAAATTGACTTCCAAATTGGATCGTTAGTATTTTAACGATTACACTAAGTAGGACAGTAATAATGTACCATGAACTATTTCAATTCATAGAAATATATTGAAAGTTTAATTTAAAACAAGTTTTTCGAACAGTTTTCGATATTTAATTTAAAAAAAGACACACAGAAACAAAATAAATATTTGATTAAAAATAAGTTAAAAAAACAACTTAATACCTTAAAATCAAACAAAAAACATTATTAAAAAATATCAATACATAACATTTTCAAGTTAATTGCATCAAAATATTCGTTCTTTTTTTGTTGAAATCAGTGCTTGAACTGATCGTCGTAAAAGTGACTTCTGTTTGAGTCGCGTGTCTTGGTTTTTTGAAATTATCTTGAAAACGAAAAATTACCCCAAATCAACCTTAGCACCAACTATAGTGCTAATCAAGACCTATAAGTTTCGCCTTTTGTCAAAATAAAATAAAGTCTTGGCACATGTTTTATTTCACTTCGAAGTCGTTTGAATGTCGCATTCGACGTTAGCGAATTACCCATATATAGTACGTAAGCTTGGAACTTTGTCATTTTTCATATTCACTGAATAAACAAATTTGTAAAAATAATAGATAATACAAATACTTACACTCTTTACTTTCTTATATTCTTAGGGATTTCAGAAAAACATTATTAATTGAAAATAATAAAAATAAAATATATGTAAAATAGGGCTAAAATAAAAAATTTTTTTTTTAATTTTAAAAGTATATTATATTCAGCACAGTAGCTAACACTTAATTGTGTCAACACCTAATTACATATGTAAATATCAGATTATTAATTGACATAAATTCGCCCACTTTTGGGCATGCATCGCACCACTGTGCGTAGCGCAAATCACGTGAAGCCACGAAAACAGCTTGAAGAACAAGAACAATGGCAACCAAAATAAAAAACGACACCCGCAAAATAAAAGAACACACAGAGCTAGAGCTACAGATACAGATACATATATTTGTATCGTATATATTGTATGTATATAGAAAGAGATACATATATATGTGCGGAACAGATAAACACACGGAACAGACGAATGGACAAAGTTACACACAAATAATGTATAAAAGTAGCTTATAAAACAAAATTTGTATGAATGGTCCATGTAGCGGCGCTACGTGACATGACGTCTCGAGATTTAACTTGTTGTTTGCTTCAGCCAAAGTCGCCTCCATCTCCATCTCCGTCTCCGTCTCCCGTTCCTGTCTTGGAATTGCCCACATCCCTCCCTTTTGACCAACACCTTCAACCGGTGACTGTGGCTCTGGTTGTTGCCCACTTTTTGTGACTTTGCCAGTTGCCAGTTGGCAAAAGTTGCCTGTTGCCTTCCTTTTGGTTTGAGTTTGAGTTTGAGTTTCAGCTGGAGTTTGAGTTTTTGGGGCTCGGCACGGAATAATTCGCATCAAATCACGTCGCTCTCTTGCGGAACTCTTCAAAAACTGATTCAGATTTCTGGCCGCAGTCGTAGCCGCATTTTGTGTGAGAGAGTTGAATCTTTTTTATTTTGCCTGTATTTTGTTTTTGTTTATTTTTATGATATGCCGAGCATCTCGAAAACAATTTGTAAGACTTAAGTTGAGTCTTGTTTGGTGTCTTGCATAAATTATAAAAGCCGCATGCTTGTTGCAAGCTCTGCTGCGTAAGCACAAATTGGCCACAAACACACGCACGCATATACAGAACATTTACGGGCCTGCAGAAACAGATACAACTTATATTGCATGCAGATACATGGCTAGTATCTATGTGTATCTATGGCAACAAATATTTATATAAATGGCACTTGTACCTAAAGATGCATAAATTTATTATGTAGCCGACCAGTTAGCCAGAACACAAATGCCAATTGCCAATTGCCAATTACCAATATATGTATGCTCAATTTGGACAATAAGGCCGAAGGCAATACTGCATCTTTAAGATACATTTAGTATGCATTGCCAAAGGGCTCTTTATTTTGGTGTCGGCTTCAACAGCACACTCTTAAACACATACAAACACACGCATATACACACATTCACACACACACTCGCAGTACATGGCAAACTAATCCGAGTCAATAAAATTTCTAACTATAAAAGGCTTTTACTTGGCCCCAGTTTGGCTCCCACTGACTGCGGCAGGGCTTTGGCCATGGCCAATTGCAGCTGTGACCAGGCAGGTTCCCCCTTCCCCCCTCCGCTCCCTCCTCGATTCCCTTGCATTCCCTCTTCCTTCGACCGGCACATTCATTAAATGAACATTTTGTGGCTGCTTTCGGGGGGAGTCAGAGAAACAAAAACACCTTGATTGCCATTTTGTGCGAAGTGCGGCCAGTTGGCAGCAATTGAAATTTACAAAAAGCCACATTATTAATCTCAAGATTAGATTGAGTGTGCTTCTGATAAGCATACGAATGTTTATGTGCCACACTCGTATCTGTTGTATCTAGGACGTGTGTCAGACATCGGGCCAAAATATCTGGCAGGCGTTTAAAGCTCTGCCAACACTGAAAATATTTTAAGTCAAGTGTACACACATATATAGATCTTTGAAATTGTGTATGTTATTTAAATTCATATATATATTACGTTAAATTATGTTAAAGTAAGTGGATTGGGTGATTTAAATATTTATATGTAAAACATTTAGTATTTAATGTGAACGTGACTGAGCATATTTTTTTAATTTCTTGGATTAAACTTTGAAGAATCTATTGTATAACAACTTTGGATGAAGAATTCACTTACCCCTTGCAATTTTATTTTAAAGTTATAAGTTAAAATTAAATACATAGAACTATTTAAATACAAACTCGATTTTCGAACATATTCTTAACTCGAAGTTTATTAGACTTTACAAATCGGACGATTAACGGCAGGTAGAAAGAAATTCAAAATATTTTAAAGAGATTGACCAAGCGAATTAATACATAAATACTTTTCAGTTAATTTGACAAAAACCAATTTGAAGCTATTATATATATATTTTTAAATTGACAAACAATTAAATGGTCTTGCTACGTATATGTTTATATATTGTGTATTATTAATATATTTTATTTATTTATTTTGCTTACTTTTAAACAGTATAATTGATTTTGAAATGCTACTTGTTTTAAATATTTTTTCTCTGTGTAATCGTGACGCTTAAATTCTAATGCCCTCCCTCAATTTTCTGTGCGGGTGTCTGATGATGATATGTGCCCGGTTTACCAAAATGAAGAGTCTGTGAAGCTTAAATAAAAATAAAAAAAAATATACACAAAAAGTTGCAGCCCTCTCTCAATTCCTTAGTCGCTTTCATTTGATTTTCCGTCTTGATAACCCGATATAAATTTAGATTAGGCACAAGTCACTCACATATTCGCCGCAATCTCACACTTCAGCTGGAGCTGGAGCTGGAACTGAGGCTGGAGTAACAACAAACGGGTCAACGTTTTCAGTATTTTTTGTGTGTTTTACATTTTATTTTGTGATTTTGTTTGGGCAACATGAGATAATCGCACGTACGCAACGATGACGATGTCAGAATCCAAATGGAAGATCGCCAAGCTTCATGTGCTTGAGTTTACAACTGGCCTCCTGGCCAACGATTGATGCATTTTATTTTGGCCATGTCAACTATAGCAATTACTCAATTTATCAATATATATTTATTTGCTTGTTGGTTGCTCATTTATTTATGAATTACTCCAGTGCGATTGACCTTTCTCCTTGCAATGTTACGCTTGGTAATCGAATTCACAATATCAAATAACCGAATCCGCTGTCAGTATCCAGACCCATTTGACCCCCTTGAAAATAGATTAATGATGGGGTTAAGCATCCATCTGGAAATACATTTCATCATGTGCTTACGACTACGAGTATACAGTGTGTATGATAAGTATGCATACGCGTATCTCTGCCTGTTTCTGACCTTTTTTTCCAGCCTGAATACCCGAGGTGATGTCCCTAGGGATCTGCGCTTGCTACATACATATATAAATAGCCTCAAGTGACCCGGCCAACAGAATGGCAGCCCTTGCACCCAAAATTATTATCTGACAGCATTTAAATCAACTTGAAATTGTTTTGTTGACTTGAATGCCGAGTTTACTCGTATTGATCCCCCAAATGGTTTCAATTGTTGGCGCGATTGAATTGAGTTGCAAAAACTCGATTTGTGTTGATTAGCATAAGTATAAAAAAATATATTTTTAAATACATATGTATGTATTTGTATACATTCGATTTGTATGGGCTCGAAAAAGTGAAAAAATGGTAACCAATTTTCATAATCTATGGTCAATTCTAAGATGTTTTCAGCAGGAAACCATAGTTCTAAAATGAATTCCTGGTCCGCACTTTTAAGTTGAAAAATTAATTTTTTCGAACATTTATATCTTGGGTGCCTATGATCCGATTCTGACAAACTTGGTGTTAATACTCTTGTTAGGACCACGACTTTAAAGCTCCACAAAACCAAAGGAAGAAATGTCCTTTAAACATATTTTTCATCCTTGGAACGACGATTTCGCGATTCGTCTCTATCTTAATAAATTAGTCCGAATTAAAGCTATTTTTTGGCACAAAATAAAATTTTTTTTTCATCCTGTTATTTTTATTAAAAGAAAATGTAAAGCATATTTTAATACAATTCTAACACAATTTTAATAAAATATGTGTTACATTTTCTGTTAATAAAAAATACAGGTTCAG
This sequence comes from Drosophila recens, assembly GCA_037043495.1. Lineage (NCBI taxonomy): Eukaryota > Metazoa > Arthropoda > Insecta > Diptera > Drosophilidae > Drosophila > Drosophila recens. The sequence goes on along the minus strand of JBAMBJ010001759.1, from coordinate 65,356 downwards.
GGAAAATAAAATTTTTTTCCAAAAAATTGCTTTAACTCTGACTAATTTATTGGGATAGAGGCGAACCGCGAAATCGTCGTTCCAGGATAAAATTATGTTTAAAGGACATTTCGTTCAGTTGAATTTTAAAAGTCCTGTTCTTAACAAGAGTATTGACACCAAGTTGGTCAGAATTGGACCATAAACAATCAAGATATAATTTTTCAAAATAAATTGAATTTTTCAACTCAAAAAGCGCGGACCAGGAATTCATTTTGGAACAATGGTTTCTTCGTGAAAACATCTTAGAGCTGACCACAGATTACGTAAATGGGTTACCATTTTTTGTGAAAAAAATCGATGCACTCAAGTATGCATATTTAAAGCGTTTGATATATATTTTATTGCACAATAAAATTATGGGTCTTTCAAACTGACAGAGTTTAGAATGCTTATTCGATAATGCTCAATTTTGGCACCTTTGAGTTTTTCAAACTAATTCAAATATGCATGTTTTCAATTTGTAATGATCTTCAGTGGCGTAATGCCTTTTAAAAAATAACTGAAATAAAAATAGGTATAATTAGTGAACTGGCAATGTGAGTTCATGTTTTAGTATAATATAAAAGTCATCTATGTATAATACAAATTCCCAACAACTTTAATGATGGTTTATACAAAAGTGATCAATTAAAATTTTTTTTGGATATTTCTGTTTATTATATTTCTCGAAATTGAATTGAGTCAGATTGTATTACTCGTTATTTGGAATCCCCTTTGGCATTGTTTGGACGTGATGTATGGATTCATTGGCAAATGTAATAAAAAGTACAGAAGACCCATTCAACATATGTAAAAAGTCGACAGAAACAAACATTTAAAATAAAATAACATATTAAGTTACAATGAAATTTTATTTATGTCTGGAAATTTGGAAAAATAAAATGATTTAATTATATTCATATAAACTATAACATTTTTAGCAGTGCAACATATTCATTTCTTGACAAACCTTGATTTTTATGTTTTATAAGAAAATCAAATATGGCACATAATATTGATCAGATTGGTGGGAAATGCACATGATTGTCATTCAGGAGCAATTGAAAAGCAATGACAAAGTTGAAATGGCTCCCAGCAGCCTTTTAGCCATCTGCAAATGGGGCATAATCAACGGCAAGTCGAATGCAATTGCGGCCCATTCAATGAATGGGGCCAGCCAGAGATGCAGCCATATCGCCATCAATTGATGGCCTAAACATGACATTATGAGGCAGATGAAAAAAGTGCTCTTCAAGTGTTGCAAATGCAACTCGTGTGCGTTCGCATTTAACTGGTAAAATTGCTAAAGAAACCCAAATTGGGTAACATTTGCTGGCTTGAATTGCGGCTGAGGGAGAGACGGGACGATAGGGGGACAGGGGAGAGGGGTAGGGAAAGGGGGACAGGGGGAGTCTTGTCTGGTTGCGGACAGTTTGTCAGCGGCATATCGTCGGGCATTCATAAAACGTGCAGTGCCTACCTTTGTCATCCTTTTCGGTCCTGTAAAGGAAGGAATGAGGAAACTGGTCGTAAAGTGCACACCGGGCTGAAGCTGCACTTGCAGAGGAAAGTGGAGGTAGCTGGAGATGAAGCAGGAGATGATGCTGTAAGCTTAAGCCGAAGCTATTCATTTTACCACTAATTCAATGCGGGCGTCGTCGGTTTATTTACGAGTCGTCGTCCATGCCCATCTAATGAATAAGATGCCTGAAACTGAAACTGAGGCCGAAACCGAAACCGAAACCCCCTCAAAAAAACCGGAACGAGTGCGACACAACGCGTGTGAATGACTAAACGAATGAATGAATGAGCGAGCGAATGGTGGAATGAATGAATGGGTTACCCCAGGCATCTTTGGCTTTCATGCACGAGCCGTTGCCTTAACTGGAATCTGCTGAGGGGACGCACAGGGGAAAGGAGCTGAAGGGAATGGGAATGGGATTGGGAACGGCAATGGGAATGGGCCACGTCTGGTGCCATAAAAAACGCAGTTAGTTCTTATACAGTTTGAATCCTAATTGCGCAAATGAATCCGAGCAGCAGCAGTTTTCCTCCACAGTTGCCATGGCAGTTAGCAGCAGCCTCAATTCAAGGTGCGGGCTAGAGCATTATCTCAATCCCCAACCCCCAACCCCAACCCCAAACCCCAGCCACCAACCACAACCCCAACTTCAATCCAACAACCCCTACGCGCATCCCCTCTCTCAAATCATTGTGTTGCCTTTTCTTCTCTAAAGTAATGTCGCCTCACTTTCAAAACATTCTCCATTTGACGTTCTACACTCGACTACATTCAAATATCCTTCAAAATATAGTAATAATTACAATAATTTAAACTTAAATGTATAGAATTTTAAAAATAATGCGACAAGACTAAAAAGAAATCCGTTCTTAATAAAGATTTGGTTTTAAGTTGCTTTCTTACAAGTTCTTTAAAATTCTGCACGATTTTTTAAGCTTTCGTAATATTAAGGCAACTTACCAATGAAATGTGTATAATAAATAATAATTATAGTTAATATTAAAATTTTAAATCGTTTAATAAAATTGGAATTTGTAACTGCACTACATACATATGTTTGTTTGTATGAACAATAAATTCGCAATAATTATTTATTAAAGCTAAGTTAATAGTTTAATTAAAAATAAATAAATTCTACTTGTCTAATTTATGATTATGATCAACTTATAAATTCACATAAATACTTCTACACAGACGTAAGAAAACCAAATGTTAATGAACAGATTGTAAACAATTCAGTTCTTAATTGTTTTGTAATTCAATAATCATGATATGAGGAAAATTTAACTTAAAATCATTTTTAAAACGGACTGTTAAATAAATTTAATCTATTTTAAAACTCGAAAATTAACTGACAAATCGTGTGGCCTGCACATGAACTTGGAGCAATTGAAACTGAGAACAAGGCAGAGTTTCAGAGGAGTCGTATTAGAATGTAGCCCAAATGTTCTCTAGTTTCCTCAACGCATCAAATTTGTTTGAGTCTCCCACAAGGCAATACAAATTATGGGGGCGGATGCTGAAGCAGAAGGCGGTTAAGTTATGAGAAATGCTTGCCGAGCTCAAACATTTTGTGGGACTTACAATGACAATCAGGTTTTTCGGTACAGTTAGAGTTACAGTTTTTCAATTTATTCGAGTACTCGTACCAAGTTGCCAGATACTCACATCGCCACTTACTATACGACTACAATCTCCATCTTTATTTGGATTTTTTGGCTTTTGATTTTCGGTATACTGGAAATTCCCTGAAGCACCGGACCGGACCGTTGTCATACTTGTATGTATGGTATGCTGGCAGTGGACATGAGCATAATGCCGAGTCGAGCACACTTATATCAAAGCTGATAATTAAGTTGATGATGAGCCTCCCAAATTGCCAGCTTTGGATAAAGTCGCCCTGTAGTTAACGACAACACGACCATTCGAGCTTTTGTCCGGCTTATCCTCTCGAAAATTCTCTTTAAACTTTTCATACTTTATGTGAATTTTTTCTGTTTGCGTATGTGTGAGATTTTGTGGGTATGTGTGTGTTGTATTTGACAAAGGAATAAAATTGGGATGCATGGTAACTTTTCTATTAACATTTATTGTGAGGATTATAAAAAGAAATTGAATTAATTATATTTTGATGGAGTCATCCATAAACAGAATTCTTAATAAATTATCATAGTCAGCTTAATACAAATTAGAGATTAACTTATGCTGATGGCTAGCAGAAATTTGACAAAGCTTCCTTTATAATTTTTTTAAATATCTCTCATCAAATTATGTTTTAATCAAATATTTATCAAAATTTTTAAAAAGCTTCTGGTGTCAGCAATGTGATAAAATTCACATACTTTAAACATGTTGTTGAGTATATTTTTATTTTTGCAAAATTCTTGCAAAAATTACAATACACATTTCCTATCGAATCTTTCGCTTACCACCCAATAAGTTAGTGAAAAGGTTATCGACCAGTGTTGCCACCAAATTGAAAGACAATAAGATAGAAATTTATCGACTTTGTTTAAATTAATTGAAACGAAAATATGAGACAAAGTTTTAGGAGTATTTTCAAAATAGTACTTGTATTTATGGAAATATCTGACGTGTTACATTGTATTGTATTTGTTTACTGAAATTGAAATTGAATTTGAAGTCTGATGGCAATATGATCATGATGCTGGGCGTCATGTGAACAGTTGACGATGATGTGGTTTCGGTGACTTGGTCGTGGTCTTGGTCTTCGTCTTGGTCCTTGGAGCTGTCAGTTGTTGGTCTGTGGGTAAATTGTGTTACCAAAGCAGCTCAGACAAAATGCTTTTCGACATTCTAGCTCAGCTGTGCTCAATTGCGAGTGGGGGATGCGGCGATTGTTTCAATTTGATTTGCAGCAACTGAAGCCTGGCAGTTGAGCAGAGTGATGCGAAAAGCCACTGGCTGGGAACAGTTGCAGGAGAACGAGCAGGAGCAGGAGCAGCTGAAACTGGAGCATTTCCCAGTCACACGTGCAGCTATTTGATGTCACTTTACCGACCATGATTACGACCAAGTATCCATCCACATCCACATCCACATCCTCATTCACATCCCTGTAGTCTGCTGCTGGCTTTCAGTCACATCATCATCATCATCAACCTCATTATCAACATCAATATCATCATCATCAACATCAACATCAACGGCTGCTGTGGCAACTTCAGTTGCCAAAATGTCGTCGACTTTGGCCACAGTTGATGGCTTGGTTTTGTTCTGTTTCAGTTTCTGGCTTTGCCTCTGCAATTGTAACACGGTATGCGTATATTGTCAGTCAAAAGAGAGGGAGATAGAGAGAGAGAGAGAGAGAAATACACGGAGTAAAAGAGAAGAACTCACAGTTTGGATCTGGACTACAGCTTGAACTTTGGCTTTGGTAGGACTTTGACTTTGGTTTCGGGTTCGGGTTTGGGTCTGGGTTGCGTTGCCCATCGGAGCCATCGGATCCATCATCGCCTCCTCCTCGTTACGCTCTAGCACGCTCATTGAATTTCGCTTAGCGGCAGCCAACTCCAGAGGCAGCTCCAGAGTGCGAGGCAACAGCGGCTGCTCCCCGGATAATGTGTCTGCGTTTTGGGCATAAAATTTTACGCTCGGGCACACACATTGAAGCGTCAATTGAACCACTTCCCAGCCTCCCAACCTTCTCCCCTTTCATACTCACGCGAATCCACATGGTAGCCCTGATGATCCGCCCTATAGAACACAGTCGAGTATTGTGCATTGGGCAAAGGCACTGAATAAAATCCGCGACGGGCCAACACCCAATTCTTGCCCACGGGCATCCAGAAACTGCGCTCATATCGCGTGTCTCCGTTGCTCAGCTGAAATCTGAAAGGGAAGAGCATCAGTTGAAATGAACAACTGAAGGATTTGAGCACAAGTGTTACCTGTATTCATGCTGTCCATCCGGCGAACGTTGATCAAAGGTTTCAATCAAGCGAATGGACTCGGAAGACAAGGAAGGAATCGCAGATGGAGAGGAAGAGGGAGTTGGAGTTGAATTCGCTGGTGGCGCCTTTGGTGCTATCAATGGTGGCCAGTGATGTACATGCTGATGTCGGTCTGGCTGTGCAGTTGTTGTGGTTGAGGTGGTGGGGATTGTGCTGGTGGTTCGTCTGGGACGCACTGTCCAACGCGCCTCAACAAAACAAAGGCTTATGGCAAGAAGCAACCACAACGTTATCCTTGCACCGCGATACATTCTCTCTCTGTTTCTGTTTCAGGACACTAAAGATCTTGCTGCCAGGCTGCAAATTTAATAATTGATTCATTTTGCAGTTTGCTGTCTGCCTTTTATACCCAAAAAATAAAGCCTTTCGGCCAGTAAAAGCTGAGAATTGTGCTAAAGTTAACGAAAGCCAAATAATGAACTCGCACGTCAATGCCAACGATTTGGCAATCGTCTGTCCACGTTCATGTTCATGTCCATTCAGCATACCCCTGCCCCCAACATAACCCTACCCATGCACAATTTCTCAATCCCAAAATCGCCCACTCCAAAATTTTGACAGCATTTTTGGGGAGAGAACCAAAGTCCAAACTTTAAACGTTTTGATTTCTTTCTGACTTCGATTCTTTTGGCACAAGTTTTCTGTGTTTTGTGTTCATTTGTGGCGTCGTCGTCGTTGTCGTTAAAGATGCCCAAGGCTCTAATATGTGTCAGTTGCAGATGCAGCTAAATAAATATATGTATGTACACTGAGAGAAAGAGCACGACTCCAGCTCAAAGGGTGTCAAAACTCGTTATTTCGCTGCTTACCTAAATTTCTTATTCTTTCCTTTTGTCACAGACGTCAGTTTAAAGTACAATTTAAATGAATAGCATCCTAAAATCAATTTATATTATATGCTAAACAAGGTAACAGATAATGTTCATAATACTTATTACTGAGCTTTGTTTTGATGTTTAAAATTACACCTAATTTTGTAGTCAGAGTCAATTTGTTAAAATAAATTACAATAATTTTCTTCATCCCAAAAATAATGACATTAACTTATTTGCTAATATATGATTAAGTTATATACATAGATGTAAAAGGTAGAGCTTAGAGTGGGGGTTTTTTTTTAGTGCAACTTTAGTTGCATCACTCGATAGGCTCGTTAAAAGCCAGCATTACGGTTTATTGACCAGGGCAGTGAGTTGCCTCATTATTCCAGATCCTCAGAGATGCCTCAGATACATACATACATATATCGAAATCGACATCCAAATGGACATCAGCATGGACAGCTGCCTCTGTCGTTTCAACGTTTTTCGTTCGTTTATCGCCGTTCTTTAGTTTGCTTTTGTTATTGTTTTATTGATTTATTTTCTTTTTTTTTTTGTATTGTTTAACACTGTGTGTCCTTGACAATGGAACGGCTGTCCAACTTCTGCAGTGGGTGATAAATGCCAGGCAGCCCGGACAGAGGTCTCAATCAACGTCATCGTCATTGTTATTATCGATGTGCATTCGATTTAATCGATGACAGGACAAAAAGATGTCTGCCAGTTTTATTCATTTCAATTGACTGTCAGCGGGGTGCTATTATTATTTACAAGCTGTCTTTTTATTGTCTACTTATCAATCAATAAACTTAATTAAATTTTGATAATCGCACATATCATTCAAATCTAATCAAATCAAATGCTCAACTATTCAAATATATTTATACCTCGCTTGTCTCACAAATTGTCTTACAAACTCTGTTAGCATTCTGACCACATTTGAATAATTTTCTTTATAATTAAATTGCTAAATGCCTTTAACCTGGCCTAATTGAACTTTATTAAGAGCTTCTCGAATAACATCACACATTAAATTGTACACAAAAAGCAATTAAAATATTCTAAAACTTAAGTGTTCGACTTTTGGATGCTCTTTTAGCAGCTGTAATAAATATACAATTTTGAGCAAGTGGGGAAGTTTATTTAAATATGTATCTAATGATGGGCAAATAAATATTACTGATAGACATTACTTAAGAATTGAAAAAGCAATGAAAGATCTCATCTTTTTCATTGATAATAAGTAGTTCTTAGTTTTCACAGTCTGGAAAGGTTATTAGAGTAGAGGCAAATCAAGTTTTAATGCGTTAAAATAAAACTTGTCAAACTAAAATGATTATTTAATTAAGCTGTTCACTTTTTTGTTTGAGTAATTTTATTTATGTATATTTTTCATCAGCTTTAAATACAAAATGGTAATCATTTAAATATTAAATTTCATAGTATGATTAATTGATTAACAATTGATTTAATATTGCTTGTTTTATTTGTTTTTTTTTTTTTTGATTATCATAAAAAAGAAATGCTTATGACTAATGCATAATTCTGTAAAATAAGATTATAAATAAACTGTTGCTCTTAAAAGCCTTTCCGCATAAACAACTGATGAATGATAAGAAACTGAGAACTTCAGTATTGACTCCATATTTTGCTCTTTCTCTCCCGCTTTACCTGTCTTCATTTAATTTCTATCTCTCTCTGGTGCTGTCTTTTTATTTGCGTAGGTGCCAAGTGCTTTGAACAGTTCTGAGGGATTCTGGTTAATGTCTGGTCAGTTAACGACTGCAATTACCGTGGGGAGAGCCGTCAGTCCGACAGGCAGACAGACACTTAGTCAGATTAAATTCCGCGCGTCAAACTGAAAGCGCAATTAATAAATTTAAACGTTTATTCGGCGGCATTTTGACAGTTGGTCTCCCTCATCAGTGAGGCACCGTTAGGTTGGTAAGACGGCACTTAGTTGGCCATTTTATTGTGGAGCTGCCACACTTGGAACGTGGCTAAAACATTTCACATGTCGCGAAATGCAATGCCATAAAAACGGAATTCAAATCGACGCTGACTGCAGCTGCAAATCCGATGTCAACAGAGAGAGAGAGTGAGAGAGAGAACGAGTGAGGGGGAAAAGTGTAAACAACAAACTAATAAATATTTTAAACCATATAAGCATAAAATATTGTTTCAAGATCTGTGCTATGCGGCCTGAGGTCTGAACAATTCCGTAGTTTCCCCAGTTCCCAGTTCCATAGTCAGGGACAATGGACAGTGGACAAAACCAAAATGGCACCTCAGCTTGTTTGTGCTCTGGCATTTTGCACAATATTTCATTTGGCAGCATTTCCGTGCCAACCCAACATCCAACACACTCAACATCCAACATATCCAACATGGAGAATTCTCTTCCAGCAGAGCATAGACCTCAGAACTCAGACCTCAGACCGAGAGCCAATACTCAGCAATGTCAGCTCCCCACGCTGGCATGTGCAAGTGTCTAAGCCATGAATTTATATTGGTCGATTTCGATTTGAAAGTATTTCGGTTACATAATCTCAACATTTTTATCGCATTCCAGCAAATGTCGACAACGCACAGAGTCAATAGTTCGAACCCGAGTGTCGACTTGGGTCAGTTTCAGTTTCAGTTTAAGCTTCAATTCAGTTCTAGTTCTAGTTCCTGCTCCTGTTCCTGTTCCGGATACTCTCCGAATCTCTCATCTTGTGGTGTAAATTGCTCAATTATAGGCCAAACGACGCATCAACCACTCGCATGTGGTGTGTGTGTGTGTGTGTCTGTTGATGGGGAAGTTTCACTTTAACTTGATAACTGGCATGATTTTTGCTTCAACAGTTTGCAGCAACTTGAGTTATATTCTTGTTTGCGCATCAGTCAAACACATTTTAGCCAAAAACTTGGCCAAGACAATACAACACTTGCCACACTTGCCACGTTAGCAATATTTGCAACACATTACACTGAACAAAACGAATGGGTGCATTAAAAATTGTGCCATTAGTTCATTCTCTTCATTTCCTTAAAAAATGTTTCATTCTTATAATAAAAATTTAAAGTAAAATTTTTTTTTTTATTTTTGTTTTAAATTTTCCATTTTACACTTATGGACAAAATAATAGGTGCGCTTTTTCTTTTACTATAAATGCTATTGTAAGTCAAGTATTTAAATTTAAAAAATATATTTGGAAAGGTCATTCTAAATTCATCTAAGTTTGAATGATGCACAACTTTCCTTAACCCTTTAAGTACCCAAAAAAAGTCAACTTTCAAAACTTTTTGCCCCGATTTTTTCCAAAAAATTTTGGATGCAAAACATTTTTTAAACAATTTAACGAGTGACTGCAAAAAAAATGTTCAAAAATATTTTTGCTAGTACAGTCGAACTTCTCTAACTCGAACTTCCCTAACTCGAAGTTTCTCTAACTCGAACCAAATCGAGTGGCAATAGCATTTACTGAGCAAATTTCATACAATTCTGTCTCCCTAACTCGAACTTCCCTAACTCGAATTTCTCCCTAACTCGAACACAAATATTGGCCCGTACTTCTGTAAGTCGAATTTTTCGGGAAAATCTCCAACAAAGTTTCAATTTTTTTTCGTTTCTATTTTATATCTTTTGTAACCGGATTATTTGAATATGTTAATTGATTTACATTAGCATATGGTGATGAAATATGATAGAATATTGCATCAAAAATTACTTAAGCTTGTGAAATTGCTATAGTAAAGATGTTCGTAATGTACTTCTTTGTCAGCGCATCAGTGTACTAAAATGTTTAAGGAAATATTCAAACTTATTAGTAGTTAAGGAATTTAAAAGTAGACCAAATAAATTAAAGTTGCTTAAAAATGTGGTATCTCAGCAAAAACATTTTTCATTATATTAAAAAATGAAATATTCATTATGATGACATTTGAATCGGGAAGTTCTTCTTTTGGATACGGCAAAAGAACGAAGAAACCAATTTTTGAGAATATTAACAGGTCTTGAACAAACTGGAATCCCTTTTTGTTGAAAATAACAGAAAAAATTAAAATTTGAATTGTACTTATGATTGAATGCATTTGTAGTTTCTTTTAAAACACTAAAAAAAAAATTCCCTAACTCGAAGTCTCCCTAACTCGAACTTTTTTGGATAATGGTGATTCGAGTTAGGGAAGTTCGACTGTATTTTTTATAATTTTTTGAAAATGTCTGAAAAGTCACTTTTTGCGTGAAAAGTAAGAAAAAGAGGTTAAATAAGTCATTTTTAGGATTTTCAAATAATTATAAAAAATATCGAAAAGATCACTCCTAAAATTGTTTGAAGAATGTTTTTGCATCCCAACATTTTTGGGAAAAAATCGAGGAAAAAAGTTTTGAAAGTTGACTTTTTAAAAATCTAATATTTCAATGGGTACTTTATGGGTTAAGAAAAGTTATGCATCGTTCAAACTTAGATGAATTTAGAATGACCTTTCCAAATATATTTTTTAAATTTAAAGACTTGACTTACAATAGCTGTTATAGTAAAAGAAAGAGCGCACCTATGATTTTGTACATGAGTGTATATATAAAATTGATTAAAAAAATTAAAAAAAAGGGTTAAACTATGATTTTTAAATAAAAATTGAAATTTAATAATTATTAAATCATTTTTTTTTATTTAAGACGAAAAAAAAAAAGTTTTCTTTTGATTTTTTTTTACAAAAATCAACAAATAACTTTTTTTTAATAAGTAACATGTATTTAAAAAATTATAATCGTTACGGTCCCTGGTAAAGGGAATCTCGGTAGGGCACTTTTAAGAACATCTCTTTTACTTGATTGATATTAAAAAAGGTAATAATTTAATCCTAAGTATTAAAAGTATTTGATGTATACAATTAATTAGTATTGAAATTTGTTTTTTTATACTCTATAAAGTAGTATTATTATTGTTGATTAATATACATATTATTCCTGATAAATTTTTGTTTTGGAAATAATTTGAAATGATTATTTTCTGCTGTGTATCTACGCGATATGCGTATATACTCTGTATATATGTTTGTGTTTAGGTGGAATATACGACAAGCATTAGCTTTAGGCCATGGGATTGGGTGGAGCATCAGCATGGTCATGTTTTGTTAGATGAGAATTTTTTTACGTTAGTCGAGCTCCTGTTTCGGCTTTAAAGAGTCCCAGCCGGCGGAAAGAAGAAGGAGGAGCAGCGGGGCTACCAATGTTTAGGCCAATGTCATCTGGCAAATTTGTTCTAGTCGCAAGCTTTCGGCACAGCTTATGCAAATTGCATGTGGGGTCTTTGCTTTGGGCTTGGCCAATGGACAACAACAAGTGTTATACTGATTTCTGGGATTTACAGATTTCGAAGAAAAGAGCTAGAGAGAGACAGAGAGAGAGAGAGAGAGAGAAGCACTCTACCTGAATGTGATTCCCGTTAGTATAAGACAGAAATGCAGGAAAATCACAGTCACATTTAGGATCACGTTAAAAGTCACCCAAAAACTTTCACTTTCTTACTACAAAATGCAATTACTCCATTTCGCAATTCCTTTTTAATGCTGCATTCGTGAGTGTTTTACAGACAAGTTTCACTCTCAATTTAATAAATTTTATACTATGAAATCACTAAAATGTTCTTAATTTTTGGCCTTAACTCTGGATTTTTATTTAACAACTCCGTCTTTGAGCTCAAATCTAAGATCGTAATACTGCAATTTTATTTTTTTATTTAACTTTTTTTGTATTATTTTCTGTTAATATATGTTAACATAACTTTTACGAAAATTGTTTTTTTAAATAAAAATGAACATTCAGCAGATTTTCGAGCTATAATTATGTTAAAAAAATAGTTCGATAAGAAACTTTTAAGCTGTAACTATTTGATTGTCTGTCGGTTTGTCTTCTGTCAATTCTTGTAGTTTCCTTGGCTAAATAAACATCGTTTTATCCAAAATGCCCATAGCACAAGTCCATAGCACGCAATTAACAATCGTAATTGTTCAGTTCACCGTTTTGGCTTCACTTAAGGTAAATTTTGATGCCAACTTAGTCAATCTTAGTGTAAACAGGGGTCAACAAGGTCAACAGCTGCGTTGACTATAAATTGACAATGCGAAAAATGTCAGTTGACGTTGTGAGTATAAACATAGTATTAGAAAATACACGCGTCTGTGTATGTGTGTGTGACCGGCAAGCGTCACAATTTCACCAGAACCACTAGAATACTTAGCAGCAGCCTTTGTATATCCCTCCAGCAATCGCAATCCGAATGCACCGTCTGTAGAGCCTCCAATACCGTATCCAATTAAGAAAACAATGTAATTTACTTTAACTTCAATTTTTATATTTCATATTTTCTCTTTTGTAAAACACGTCTTGTCACTTCAATTTCCATACACAAAGAGAAAGATCAGAACGTGTAGTTCCACTGAACCAGTGTAGCCAGATCACATATGAGCAGATCACGATAAATATAACTATCGATATAAATTGTTAGAACCTCTTTTTCCAACACATAGTGTAAACACTAATTGTCAACTATTGAACTCGTAATTGACTCGTTGACAATGGAAATTCGAATTGACTTCATGTTCATTCTTTTGCTTTGTGTTGACAAACTTTGTGTACATGACAGAGATGGCAAATCGAATTTAACCATCATTGTTGGTTTAATCAAATTTTTTTTTGCGGAGAACTGTACTAAAAATCATAATTATAAAATCATAAATTTTATAAAATACATTATTAATTATTTATAAATATATTTTATACAATATATATTAAATATATATTACAACGAAGATATTTTTGGGTTGCATGGTTGAAACCGATTACTATCGGAAGCTATCGGTTGATGGCACATCGATATTTGCCCACCTCTAAGAAAGCGAAATTGCACACTATCAGGCCTGTTCCGAATTAAATTTTCGATAAGATTTGTCGGCATTGAATTTCCTTAAATTGCTGTAATAACTTTACGGCAATATTCAGCGGATTGATATAACTTTAAGTTGATGAGTTTAAATCCGATAAAGCGAAAAACGATAATTTTTAAACCCTTAGTCTAAATTCAAAGTAAATAAATGTATATCACTAAATGCTAAAAAGTAAAAACCGGAACAGGCCTGTATATAATTTGATTAAGTCAAAAGTTAAAAAGTTTTTATTGACAAAAAAATTAATCCAGAATTTACGGATATTTTTGCTGAAATAAGCAACTACGACGACACAACAAGCTGATGAAAAAAAAAACACGACGCGCCAGTTAAGTAGGTGCAAGCTGGACGGATGAAAGGTGTTTTCAATTGATTGATCGCGTTGAAGAAATGCCGAATTTATGGGACATCTCAAGCTCCGATTACAGAAACCGCAACAAACGGGAAATATCATATCATCATAATACAAAATATCGATGTCAACTAAAGAGCAATGGCAACGCAAACGTCAACGAATTTTAATGTCAACTAGTTTAAATAGCTGTCACTTCATCGTCAAAGCGTTGATAGCTCTTGCGTTGACCAACTGGAAAAGTAGTTGCCAAACATGTTTTTTGGTCAACTAAGTCAACTAATGTAAACGCAAATAATGCGTTGACCTTGGTTGCCAATAGTTGACATTCCTGAAATTGACGCTGTGTCAACTAGTCTAAATGCACCTTTACAATTTCACTTCCTTATTTTCGGAGCCCTGTTTGCAGTGTCGTTTCAAGCTTAATTCAAATGGCATTTCAAAATACTTTTTATTTGTTTTTATTGTCTTTGCTGATTGTATTCTGAATGCTCTTCTATTTTATTTATTTATTTTTCTTTTTGGGTTTTTGTTTTGGGAGACCGAGATGTCTATCTATGTGAGGGTGTGCCGTGTGTCTCAGCGTGCGGCGAAGAGTGGCAGAGGGGACTGTGGTTTGGTGTGTGGTGCTGTGGCTATGGCTTTGTGGCCGGCGTCTAGCGTCTAGTGTCGTGCGGTACTCGTATTCCCACAGTTTTCAATTTTTGGCGATTTGTTGCGTCACTTAACGGTTTGTTAGCTGTCATTGTTGCTGGTTGCGTTGATGAGGCGCCTTTTGTGCCATCCGCATCCGCATCGACATCCGCAGCACAACTCGCTCTGCAAATTTTAAGCAATTGTTTCTCAGCTTCTGCTTCTTGTTGCTCTCGCGCTTTTGATGATTTTGGGTAGCATAGGGGATATTTAGTCCCATCCATTCGTCCATTGTCAACATTCTTCTTCCTTCTTCCTCCTTCCTTGTCCTTCTTTTATGTTCTAGTTGTTGCGCTCATTGTTTAAACACAAATTTGCCTAAGTCAACAGAGGAAAATAAAGTTTTGTGGCGAGTATTGCCGCAAGTTTTATTTATTTCGCCAAAGTAACATCATTCTATTCCATTCCGTTTTGTTCCGTACTGTTTCATTGTCATCTATTTGCATATTCCGCGCGTGAAACTGACAAACACAGATAAACATCAACAAAACAGGAGAAAAACATCAAATTGAAATGGGAAAACTGATTCATTTCGCTCACGTTTTCGTTTGTAAAATGTTCTACATAAGGCAACTTCTAGTTGGGCAATCGTTGACAAAACACTCTCTTTATTTTTCTTAACTGAGAATCTTATAGTCGAGCAATCTTAACTTATGTGTACTTTTAATAGCTGTTACTTGTGACTTGGTCAAAAAGTAACAAAAATTCTTGAGTGAAATTTAATTTAATTCAAAGCTTAATACGCTTAATGATACTTTAAGGAGACTGCTCGACTAGGAGATATCTTGTTGCCAAATAGTTTACACCAGATAAAATAAAAAATTATATTTTATTTCATTTTATTCGATTGAAAAAATGTCATATTGCATTATACTTTTTCAATATTCACAATTCATTTTTATTTAATCTTTATTTAAAATCTTTCCTTGTGAAAGAATCATGATTTCAATTGAGTTTTTTTCAAGTTATATAATTTTATTACGTGCACAAAAAAAAGTTTCAAACTGAGTATCCTCATAATATACACATTCACTTCAATTGTTATCGATAATCGTTATGGACGCAGTCGATTGGCATTAAAGCAACGCACATTGGGCACCTCGAAGCGTCGAACACGTGGCGGCTGTGACAGATACTCGACTGCGAATGGAATGAACGGATCAGATTCAGATTAGTGTGACCAGATCAACTGGTGACCAGGTGAGTGATGACGTCATCAGACTCGTACTCTCACCTGCTAATGGCTGGTAGCCATTGGAGTCGGCGCGATAGCAACGCAGCTCGTACTGAACTCCCTGGCCAATGGGACGAGGCTGGGCATAAAAGCCCTCAACGACGAGCCCATTTTGTTGCTGCGTGTAAAAGCCGCGTTCCCAGCGGCGGACGCCATTGGGCAGAGAGTAGCTGCAGAGGGAATGGGGGAGGGAGAGGTCAAAAGGAAGGAGTAGAGAGAGAGGGGGCTCTCTGAGCGACAGACTCACCCGTAGACATAGCTGCCATCCGGGTTTTGGTCATTGAAATTGTCGCGATACGGATTATAGTCCGACTGCAACTCCGCCTGTGGTTGTGGAGCTGGCTGAGGTGCTTGTGGTGGTTGAGCCAGCGGCTCCTGTGCCGTGTCCGTCTCTGCATCCGTCTCGGACTCGGGCTCCTCACTGTCCTCCTCGCTCGACTCCTGCTCGTCGGAGGAGTCCCCGGAGTCGGCGAACCGCAGCGCCGCCTCCACTCCAGATCGAGGTGCCACAATGCCAGGCTGGCGACGTATTAAGCCCAGAAGGGGAACCGCCGACAGCGGAGTCACCGCGCTGGTCAGCTGTTGACCCAGCAGCTCCCTAAACTCCTCCCGCGTGCGCTGCATGTCATCCTCATCCGAAGCATCGAAGCGCTCGAAGCTTTCGGCAAATGGTAAACTGGGCGCCATCAGACGTCGTGTTGGCAGCGGCAATCTCTGGCCCACTGTGATGGCAATGTGGCCAAATCCGATGGAGAGTAGCAGCAACAGAGTTGGCAGTTGGTTGGCCATGCTCACTGAAATGGGAGGGGGACTTAAGGATTGTGGGTTGAGGGTTGTGGGATGAATATGAGGTGTCTAATCCTGTGCTGTGGCCAGCATTAAGTGCGCTTCATTGCGTCGTCTGCAACACTTTTATATGGCAGAAGATGAAGCTAGCCAAGTTCACAAATCAGTCGCACAAAAGGCATAAATCTCCGTCGCACTCCATCGTCAGGTATTGACAGGTGCGATGATGCCAATTTGCATTGCCATTCAGCCGGCAAACTATAAAATAAGTATCTACGAGATACAGTTGCAGTTACTCAGATTAAACACCGCATTGGATGAAGCATCGATGACGTAGAACGCTGCTGACAAATCGTGTGCGATAACCACCGACAACCACCGATGCCATAAAGGCTGAGAAATTATGGGACTGGTTATGGGTTCTGTTGACTGAGATCAAGATTGAGAATCGATTGTGTGTGGACCCCGCTAATAAATATTCCCATGCGGTAAGCTTAGCCACTTAATTGGGTCATCGGCCAAACGACCGGTTCTCAATCTTTCTCTATCTCTTTCTTTTTCTCTGTCACTTGGTTTACTTTTAGGTGCCACCAGATACTCTTCAAGTGTTGCACACTTTTAGGCTGCAAGTTGCATTTTAATTGACTTGTAAATAAATATACATTTCTTTCTGAATATACATATGTACATTTCTTGCATCTCAATTCTTGATGCTATTGTTGTTGATTAAGGGTACGTTAATATTGAGATAATTTTGACTAAAGTTGGATTATGTTGTTTTCTTTTTTTTTGTTTTAAAATAATAATGTTGTTGATGTTGTAGTCGTAATTAACTCAGGAATGTAATAAATAGTTGTATTCTACAAGTATCAACAGATTATGATGAAAAAAACTAAACTGAAGTGTCAGACATTTTATTCTCCGGACATATTTTCAGCAGGGACCGAAACTACAGGGTGACCAGAAATAACGGAGACAAACATTTTTAACTATAATTTTACTAAACGAGAGAAATTTAGCAAAGCAACAATTAGTAACGATAAAGTGGATCACTAGTAGTAAGATTCTCAGCCGGTTTCGAAATGGTCTCCTCCAGCTGCCATGCACAGGTCCAAACGTGATTTAAAATTGTAGGCCATGGGCCGCAGGTCCTCGGGAGACAGTCGGTTCCATTCCAAGAGCAGCGATTGCATCAGCGCCTCCAAACTTTTGTGAGGCTTAGCACAGGTCCTGGCCTCCAATATCGACCACACGCTGTAGTCCATCGGGTTGAGATCCGGCGAGTAGGGTGGCCATTCAGCAGACGAGATGAAGTCCGGAAAATGGGTTTTGCACCAGTCTTGCGTCATTTTCGCCTTGTGAGCCGGCCAGAGTCCTGTTGAAAAGTCCAGTCCGCATCGCCGAAGTGCAGTTGGGCCCAAGGAATTACCACGGCGTCGAGAATGTCGTGGCGGTACACTTCTTGGTTTCTTTTAACCCCTTGATCCACGAAAACCAGGGGTTTCTTGCCGCTGGCGCAAATGCCGCCCCAGACCATAACGGACTTCGGATTTTGGCGATGTTTGACAATGGCCGACGTACCCGAAGGTTCGGCGGACCAGATCCTGCAGTTTAGTGGTTGTGAGCCTGCTCGACGGTTACCAGCTTCTCATCCGTGAGAAGGACGCGCTCCTATCGCTGACCTGCGGCCCGACGCTTGAGTTGGTGGCATCTTTGCAGCCGCACGCGCTTGTTTTCATCCGTAAGGATCTGAAATTTTTGAGCTTGTACGGCTTGAGTCCAAGGTGCTTCTTCGCCATTTACCAAACAGAATCACGTTTCATTCCGGTCTCACGGGCAATTTTCCTCATGGAGACCCTCGGATTTCGCATCACCCGCTTTCGAATGATTTGACGATTGGTAGAAGTATTGACGGTGCTTTTTTTTCCTCTTCCCGGACGATTGCCTTCATGGTCAATCTCATTAAAGTGGCGGGTGGCCTTGGACACAGTCTACCTAGGCACCTCGAGCAAACGAACAAATTCACATTTGACGTTTTTCTTGATGAAACAGCTCTAAAATTGCACAACGTTTACTTGACATTCTGAAACCACAGGAAAATTTAACAGCAATGGATAAAAAATGTTGTGACTAGTACAAAAAAGAATGAAGAATACGATAAAATAACATTTAATTAAATCCGGTAACATACTTTTGCTTACGGACATATTAAAGTTTGTCTCCGTTTTTTCTGGTCACCCTGTAAATAAAAATTACTTTTAATAATTACTTAAAAACTTTTACTTTATAAATCATACTAAATAATTATTTTTGATTGAGTGCTCATTATCTGAACAGACCGATTTTTTTTTGCGCAGGAAGATGATAACCTAATTTAATTATATTGAAAATTAGAAATGTTTATCTTTAGTATAAACAAAGATATTCCAAAAAGATTTTTATAAAAAATTTCAAATTATAAAACTCTTTAAAGACTTCAAAGAATTATATGATTTCAAATCAAAAATAATATGTAGTTATTTGAGACTTTTATTTTTTTTCCTCAAGTTTAATTATTAGTTTTGATGAATATAATAAAAATCAATAATAATAATTATTTGGTATTTTTATTTCTTAAAGTCTCTATTATAAGTTTTTTATGGCTGTTTGCAGAGATACTGTTTTTACAAACAGTTTGATGTATTTTAAACAAAAATCGCATTAGTCCTTATATGTGATTTTTTTAGTTAAAATTTTGTTCAATAACAGTTATTTTCAGTCCCTGATTTTCAGAGTTACAAAAAATAGCTTTCGATTATTTATTTTAAATATAAACAACAATTGTAATAGGTAGTATATTAATATTAAATAAATTCAGTTAATATCTACTATATTCCATTTATTTAATTTAAACATCGCATCGACAATTTCGAGTTATGGGCCATAACTTATGGCCTTAAATCGCAATCGCACTTCTAAAAGAGCCAAGAAAAAATGTTTAAAGATGTTTTTAGTCATCTGCAACAGACAAAGTAGGGCTGGTATTAAATACTTTAAGAATGTAATAAATCAAATACAGCAGCAGCAATTCGTTTTTATAATTCAAGCTCTGCTTTATGAACTTAATTCTAGTAAATTGTAGCTGCGACTGAAAATCCGTAATCGTAATAAAATGTTGCAAAAGAAAGTTGCTTTATGAAAATAAAATTTGTTGTGGGGAATAATCCTTTTTACAATTGCCATTAGCTGATTCTGCTTTCCCTTCTCTCGTCTTCTCTTCTTCTTACAGCCAGTTTGCAGCTTATTTGATGGGGGCGTTAAAAAAAAGGAAGTGTTGACCCTTCAGAGAAACGTAATAAAAAAGCGTTTGGGGTTGAGAAGGAGGATTGAGAAGGGTTCCCTAACTTAATCTCAATTTACATTTAACCGTTTGCAATTATTTGAGCGTTCATGGAGAAGAATGTGAACATTGCATTACGAAATAAAGGCATGGGGAGAGGGGGGGGGGTTGGTGACAGCCAGAGTTGCCAGCATCATCGGCCCAACAGCGATTTGTCATGCATCATTCATACGCTTGCCGTGTTAATTATGCTGAAATGCGGTCTATTAAAGTTTCAGCAACCACGGGTGGCACCCCCTCCCCCTTCCCCACAAGTCACGCATCCTGCCGTTGTCCTTAAACATCCTCGCCATTGCCAACCTCTGTGGTAAAGCGTAATTAATGAAGGCGTACTTAAATCATTTTTGTGCGTGGGCGGTTGCCACTAACACAAAACGCAACAAAAGCATCCACAACAACAACAGCAACTTCAACCGCATCCACAGCAACAACAATCATAAGAGCAGCAGCAGAAGTTGAGAAAAATTACAATTAGTTAACTAACAAGCGGGAATGGCACCAACTGTCATTAAAAAAAAGCACACAGCTGCAATGCCAAATGCTCAACTAGCAGACACTACGTAATTAAATTTGTAATTTGTAAATTCTTTAATCAAATTATATAAATATTGTCGAGCGAAAACACTGAAGGTAATAAACTATCAAATAAATGGCATTATGTAAAGTTTATTATAAACACTGAGTAAAATGCGAACATAAAAATTGTATTCGAATTGCTAAAAATATTGAGTTAAATTTTGAACCTTGTGGGGCTATTAACAAACGAAATCTTAGCCATCATGCAGGGTTAAGCATTGAAAAATTGGTTTTGAATTGGCAGTAATGATCAACATTCCAAGCTCACCTCTGAATAAAGCTCACATACAAAGAATACATATTCGCTTTTTTAAAATAATAATTAAAAAGTTAAAATATTTGTAAAATGGTTTTCCTTATCTATTTGTATTTAGTTGTATATTTGCTTGCTTTAACTTATTTCGGCTTGTCAAATGTGAGGTATATTTATAGAAATTGCTTTGATCATTGACTCGCATGTGCGTTGTGTGTGGTGTTTCTGTGTTTCGGTGTTCCACCCACGCCTTAGTTGTGTATAGCCATTGTGTGGCATTGCCATGGCACAGGGTACAAAAGGGAACAAATCCGGGCAGACACCATTCCGCGCGCTAAAACGTTTCAATTTTTCATAAATATTCAAAAAGGTAGCACAACAACAACTACAACAATGTGACAACAAGAGCCACAGCAACAGCTGCTGTTGTTAGTGTTGTTGATGTCGTTGTCGTTGTCCTTGTCGTTGGACCCTCTTTTTTGGTTCACACTGTTATTCACGGCTCTCGTGGAGTTTGGTCCGCTTACAAGGAACAGGATTTCTCATTCAGCGCACAGCTTAGCTCAGTTCAGTTTAGTTTGGTTTGGTTTAGCTCAGTTCAGCTCAGTCTTCGTTATCGAATTATAATCAACTCGACCAGCAGATACTCAACGCGTGCTTTATTTTTCTGAATATTTAGGCAAGCAAGATTCAGTCAGTTTTCTCCTTGCACTTCCTTTGTTTTCTTCTGTCTTTACTACAGTTTCTTTTTTTATCCGATCTTTATGAAATTTTTAGAATAAATACCTAGACATTTTTTTAATTAGTTTACCTAAATTTAAGATTCCATCTATGTACAAAAGAAGCAGTTGGGATATTAAAACTATACTTCTTGCTTTTCTTTCCTCTTCACTGAAATATCTTGTGTTGTTGTTAATGGACATTTATGGTATTTGTAGAATACAAAGCTGAAATGTTTATGAATAAGTTAAGCCAAATTGAAGTTTCCATCTCTATAAATGAGCAGCAGCTAGAAGCTTTAGAAATTGTACATAAACTTAGTAATATGACATTATCCATAAATAGAGAGAAAAACTATAACAGACCGAAGTTATCTCTTTCTTTACTATACCCTTTCTCTTAATTTCTGCGTGGTATTAAAATGGAGGAAAACTTTTTCGATTTAAACAATTTGTTTATATGTATGTACGTGTAGCTGAAATATGTAAGGACAGTCTGTATGCATACTACGAGTACGAGTATATCTGCTAATGCCGAAAGAGCCAAGACGAAAACTACGAGCTCCGAGCTCCCGTTGTCCAAGCAGCTTCGAGGAAGACGCCAACAAAGGGAAAAATCTAGCAGAAAACTTTTCAATTTGTTTTTACTTTTTCTTTCATTCGTCGCCGACAACAACCTGCAATGAACGTTCCTCCCCGTTTCCCTCCCTTCCCATCCCTTCCCCCTCACTCGCTAACTTGCCGCTGCCGGTAAGCATTTTATATTTTTGCCTGCACAATTTGGGCATTTTTGTGCCATAATTAACGTGCCGCCAGCGGTCGCGGATGCCACAGTTGCCACATAGACCGTAGGCCGTGGCCGAGACCCACGGAAATCCAAGGACATGCTGTCCTTCCCCTTCTCCCCTCCCCCATCTCAGCCCTCCTGCCTCAGCCTACAGCTTGGTCCAATCCCGAGCATTACGAGTATTTGCCCTCAGTTTACGAGCAAAACAAAAATATTAACAAAAACACTGAGCGAACTTATTTTAACATGCCAAAAATAAAGTATAAAAGGCTGTAAAAGAACTGCTCAACTACAAGATACTCTGTGTATGCTAGGAATAGAACTAAATAATTAAAAAGTTAGATAAGACTAGTTGAAAAATTAATTATAACACAATGTAAATGAGAATATTTCTCGATTAATGTTAAACTTCGTGATTCGCTATGAATTCTTCGTACATTTTTAAGGCTAAGAGGCAACAATTGAAAGACTTAAAGATATCCTATATAAGTAAGCAGTTGTGAATGTTTTTTTTTAAAAGAATATGATGAGCTTTATCAACTTAACTCGATAATACACATACAGGCATGCCACAGAAATCTCTTTCACTTGACTTTCACGTCAATTTAATTTCTCCGTGCCACAGTCCAATCACCTGAACAATTTTGAGTGAGATGAAATCATCGCTCAATTCACTGGCGTCCGATGCCATGAGAATAATGTCACATTTTCTGTCCGAATTTTTGAATTTAGAGTTGTCGAGAAACTTTTATTGTTTGCCGCGCCAATAACTTTTAAATTATTTTAAGCTTTACAATATCAATTATTATATAAATAAATTGAATTATATAAATTAAATAAGAGTTAAAATGAAAATTTGATATTCTTCAATGATAAACTTTAAAAAGTTGCTAAACAAACTCTTGGGAAATTTAATCTGAGAAGGGGCCAACCCTAGCAGCCTAGTTCGAAAAGGTTGGTGAACATGCTAAAAACTTTAAATTACTCGAAGTTCTGTGGCATGGAGAAATTTTCGAAGTGGAATGGCTTTTCTCTGAAATCGCTTTCACTAGTGATTTCTGTGGCATGCCTGATAGACTTCAATCAGAACGACAAAATACGAATAAATCTTAGAAACATGTAAGTAATGTTTAATGCAGGGGAATGAGCACGAAGAAAATATTTATTAAATGATATATTATTTAAAAAAAAATTTACATAAAGTTTTTTATCACTATTTAAGATTATATAATTTAAATATCTATGTTTAACTGTAATTTAAATAAACTTAATAATAATTGTTGTATATGTTTTGAGTTTAAGGCTGTGTAGTTTGATTACTGAATATTAAAGGCTAAGTATGTAAATTTCTGCAAGTGTATGTTCTGCTGTCGCCCATTTAAGAGCGCTTCAACGAAGAAAGTTTAGGCCAACTGTCAGAGGTAAAAGCAGCAGACACAGACACAGAAGCCGCGTTGGCCAAAAGGCAGCCAAATGCCGCAATCAAGTTATTATTAAGTTTTTCTATTTATCCAACATAATTCATAATTTGTTTACAAAGCGTATAATAATATTAACGTCTTGTCTTGCCACCGTTTTCAGCCTTATCTCCTCTCTCTCTCCCCGCGACTTCTTCGCCCTCATCGTGAGCGGTTGTTTCGAGTCTCTGGTCTTTAGTCTCTTCCCCTTTTCTGTTTTCCCAAACCCTCGTCCTCTTTTACCGTTGATTTGACTGTCAGCGTGGCCAGATAATCAGCTACAAAGTCGAGACGTCGGACTTCAACTTCTTTGGCTTCTTTCACTTCTTTTCCGTTGAATTCTCCGACTTGTTGTTGTTGTTGCTGGCCACGTCGTAATCCCATTAGAGCAGGACACGGAGGCCCAAGCGGACTGTAAACTGGACTGGAAGCTGAAAATGCGCCACTTGCCGGCCCAGATAGTAGGCGACTGTTGTCTAAAATCGCATTAGCCGAACGAACGCATTTTCCATAGTGAGAGCATTTAAAATTCGAGTATATACATACATATACATGATTCATTTTCTCTCTCTCTCTCTCTTTTTCTTTGTCTGTATTTCTGTTTCTTTGTAGCTTTTTTTTGCCCCAACTGCCAGCTAATTTTGCTTTTTCCTTTTTTCCCCATTTACCGTTTTGCCTTTTCCCATTTTTCCTCCTGCTTTCCATTTTCACCTTCTCCACAGCGCACTTACAGTTGCGGTCAAAAAAATAGTAGTGCGTGCAATGAATTTACAAAAACTCAAAATTTAATGACTTTTAATTTATCCAAATTGTTTATATAATTTTTTTAAGATACGTTAATATATTGTTAATCTATCTGAGAAATCAAAGATAGTGAACAGTTATTATTTTTCGACTTAGGAATTTTTTCTTGCAATAGCCTGAAAAATGGGCGGTCAAAATAATAGTAGTGATGAACATATTCAAATATTTTAATGATGAAAACGATCCAAAACCCCTTTATTTTTTGTTTAAAAGGTTAGATATGTGAAATGCACTTAATAATTAACAAATTTAATAATTTGTTGTGAAGCCTTTATCTTGAATTACCGCCTTACAACGACGGATCATGGCTTTTACATGGTTCTGTTTGTATTGAGCTCCAGGCGCTCCTAGCGATCTTCCAAAGATGAATATTATTTGTTGGTTGATGCTTGGCAATATCCTTCTTCATATTGGACCACAAATTTTCAATGGGATTCAGATCGGGGGACCGTGGTGACCACTCCACTACATTAACTTTTTTCTATGCGAACCATTTTTTCGAAGATTTGCTGATTTGCTTTGGGTCTATGTCTTGTTGGAACCTCCAAATTATCGGCATATCATCTGAAAAATACGGTAGCATAGTGTCCTGCAGAATTTTCACATGTTCGTGCCTTTCCATTATGGTTATGATCCATTATATGGGTTGGACCCAGTAATGTGAAAATGCGCCCAGGCTATTATTCTCATACCACAATGTTTGATGGTCCTGCAGGTGAATCTGGGCTGATATTCTGACTTTTACGGATACCTTACATGTTGTCGAGATCCTCGACCAGCAAAAAAAATAATTTTGGACACATCCGACCACTAGGGGTTTCTTTATTTCTCTAGGGTCAATTCAGATGATCCTTAGTAAATCGAAATCGCTTTTGGGCAGGTATTTTTTTTAATAACGGAATTTTTCACGCGCTTCTTTCTGCCAGATTATTATTTCGCAAACATCTAAGAATGTTTTACACACTTTGGTCCATACCAAAGTTCTTTTTTATAAGTGCTGCAGGATCAAAAGGGTCGCGTTTCAAAAACCTCACTTCTTTTGTCACTAGTCCTTTGGACATAGATCGAGGTCTTACACATTTATCCTATTTTGGCGACTACTTAATGGCGTTTCTGATTATGGTTGGCAATCATCTAATCAAATTTTTCATCTTCCTTAAACGTTATCCTTTTAGAAATAAATTTTTTATAGGAGCACGCTTTTCTGGAGTGCAATACTTGCCACGCCCCATTAAGCAAAATATTTTTTATACAATTTATAGAAAATTATCAAATTACAATTATAAATATCAAATCAAGTGCCTTTCCTGCTTAATATCCTTTTTTTCCACTTTTTATGCATTCACTACTATTATTTTGACCGCCCATTTTCCAGACTATTACAAGAAAAAAATTGCTAAGTCGAAAAATAATAACTGTTCACTATCTTTGATTTCTCAGATGGATTTACAATATAATAACGTATCTTAAAAAAATTAAATAAAAAATTTGGATAAATTAAAAGTCTTTAAATTTTGAGCTTTTGTAAGTTCATTGCAGGCACTACTATTTTTTTGACCGCAGCTGTACATTTGACACTTTGGCCAAAGTGCACACGGTTGAGTAGTTTGCGCGGGCGAGCTGAAAATCGTTTAAATATAAAATAAATAAAAAATACATGAGGAATGCGAGTCGAGCTAAATGAGCAACATCATCTTCCTTCTCTCTCTCTCTCTCTCTCTCTTTCTTGGTCTCTCTCAGCCTGACTCTGGTTTATGCAGAGGGGAATTAACTTAATTGAGTAGCATGAGAAGTGAGTCTGTCTCTGTTCTTTTCTGTGTCTTCATCTCTGTCTCTGTCTCTGTCTCCGTTTCCGACTTTGACTCCGACTCCGACGACGCAGTCAAGTAAACAGTGTACGATGAAAGATGAACGACTAACGACTACGGCCGTAGTCAGAGCCGTGTTATAATTGCGCATAAAAATGAAGCGATTTATATGCGCGTATTTTTAATGTTTCATAATTGGATAAGCTCACTAGAATGCCGCTGCATAAGAGTACGAGTACGGCTCTGTGTATGTAGGTAGATAAGCAGATAAGAATTACGAGAACGTTGCGGCAAACGGAACGGGTTGCGGCTTTCAGATTACATTTGGTGACTTACGGGATAAAGGTTACGGGTTACACTGCTTCGACTCTTGGATCTCCGGTTGCGATGTCTCTGCGGCTCTGAGTCCCCCTTTGCGAGGGCTGACTGTACGGGTAGAGCGAGTAAGTCGATACAGCAAAGAGCTGAAGTAATAAGTTTGTAATTATCACCTTCTACATGAACATCCAATTTCAGCGAGTGTCTGGCATAAAAGTCAAAAGACTCTTGAGCCGTTTAATAATTACAGGTTTGTATTTGAATACCCTGTAAAGAGCATATACATACTTATGTATAAAATGGGAAAGTATACATAAGTAAATAATCTTATTAATTTTCTAGTTGTATAACTTTTTGATCAACTACACTTGTACTTTTATTTCTTTATTAAATTGTTAAATTTAAAAAAAAATAAAATGTGCTGGACAATCAGATACTTTGAAATAATTTGAAAGCTACTGTTCTTTCAGGGTATATACATTAGGGTGTCCCTTATTTGGTCAAAGTCAATATTTTTAAACGCATACGGGCTAGTTCTGTTCATTAGGTCCTAAAGCACTCAGAAATAAATTTTTACCTCAATCGGATTATGATAACCCGTGCCGACTTGGATCGGAAAATTTAAAGATTATATGGTACAAAAAAAATTTTTTTTTATTTTTTTAATTTTTTATTTTTTTAGTTTGTTTATTAGGTCCTAAAGAGCTCAAAACCAAGTTTTCACCTTAATCGGAGTACGATAACCCATTCAAATTTGCATCGAAACATGAAAAAACAGTATTTTAACACTGATTATACATTTTTCGATGATTTTTCATGTTTCGATGTTTCCGATCCAAGTCGGCACGGGTTATCATAATCCGATTGAGGTAAAAATTTATTTCTGAGTGCTTTAGGACCTAATGAACAGAACTAGCCCGTATGCGTTTAAAAATATTGACTTTGACCAAATAAGGGACACCCTAATATACATAAGTCAAAATGGTCATTAAAATAAAATATTCAAATATAAATATTTCTTGCTATCTCTCCAAGTCTTCTTATCTTTGTTTCAATTAGAGATGGGCGCGGGCTTCATTTTTCAGGCCAAGCCCGACCCGAGCCCGCCCGATACTTTTGTTATAAAGCCCGAAGACCGCCCAGCCCGCCCGAAAAATTAAAAACAAAAACAAATTTATTTAAAAATAAAATCTTTTCATAATTGGAACTTTGCAACCTAGTGCTTTTTTCGCACAAAACATTTCCAGATGTAGAAAATACCCTTCACTACTGTTAGATTCAAATGAGCGCGTCGTATCAATAATTAAACTAGCTTATTTAGTCTTTAGTAAACTTTATCTTTAAAAAATGCAATAGATTTTGGCGTGTTCCGGGCTTTCGGGCTTTGAAGTTAGTCCCGAGCCCGGCCCGGCCCGACCCGAAATGAGATCTTTTGGCCCGAACCCGACAATTTTGTAAAAGGGCCATGGGTCCCGAGGTCCGACCCGGACCGTGCCCATCTCTAGTTTCAATATTTTTTCTATTACAGGGTACAACATTGAGAGAAAAGTGTTGAGATTTAATCGAAATAAACTGTCGCTAAGAACTTTAATAATTTATTAATTTTGTAAAGAAAGCCGAAATTTTACTTTCTTCAGTACACAGAAAAAAATCCGGGATATTTAGCCCGAATTCAATCCGAAACGATGTCAGAAGTGGGGTAATCTTGGATTTTCTTAAACCAAGTATGAAATACTTGATTTTTTTTAATTCCGAATTAAATCCTGAAATTCTTAAATTCAGGCAAAAAATTTCTTATTAATTATAATGTTTTTCGTTACATTTAAACTTTTTAAATATTTTTTTAAGATTTTCGTTTTAAACGTTTTTTTTTCTTAACTTTCTTTTTTATTAGTTTTTATTTTTAATTTATTTTTTTTAAATTTTTTTATTTTTAGCTTTTTTTTTTTATTGACGGGGGGAATCGAACCCAGATTTTTTTCAAACTGGAGTCGGCGACTCTAACCATTGAACCACCGCACCTGTTGAAATGAGAGAGGCCGAGAGAGAATTTTCCTCTCGCGCTCAGCAAATGTGTATTTTCCCATTTTAATCCCGATACAGGCTTGATTATTCAGCTTAATCCTGAATACATACTTACTTGATACATACTTGATTTTAGAATGGCATTTCTTTTGTGTAATATTTAGTACCACAAATCTTAAGAAGCCCCTTTAAGCAGATTTTAATTGCAGGGTATGTCAAAAATGAGTTGCATGATTAATGGAGTTCACAAATGCACAAGTTGTAATGCAGGCTCATTAAACATTTGAAACATCAAAGTGATAAAATCTCAACTCGCATTACACTGAAATTCGCAGTTGACGAACTGATAAGAATATTTATTACCACTGTGCAGAAAGTTGAAGTCTAGATTGGCGGGGG
Organism: Drosophila recens; assembly: GCA_037043495.1. Lineage (NCBI taxonomy): Eukaryota > Metazoa > Arthropoda > Insecta > Diptera > Drosophilidae > Drosophila > Drosophila recens. Next base: position 36,498 of record JBAMBJ010001759.1, on the reverse strand, counting down.
AAGAGAGAGACAGGGAGAGAAAGAGGGGGACAGAAGTAATAATGAAAATCATAGTGGCAAGTAATAAGTAATAAATAAACTGCAATTCATTTATTAATGCGGCATTTAAGCAGCTTCGAGCGTAGTTGAATGTGGTTAAATATGGTATCGAGTACTTCGTGGTAGTTAAATGTCGATGGTTCAATGCGCATTTCCCTTAATATTTGTATTTGTATTTGTAATCATTTTCCATGGCACCAAAAGTTCATTACAATAAGAGACTGAGAGACACAGGAAGAGAGAAAGTGGGGAAAGAAAGGAGAAGCCTCCTCATCATTAAAATTGAAAAATGCCACTTTAATGAATTTATTTGCGACACTTAACGCAAGTGAAAGCAAACAGAGAAAAATGATGTTCATTAACATAAAAATTGCGCTTTTCTCTGTTGTCTGTTGCCTGTGTTTGTTGGCTCCGCTTATTGACATTGGCAGTGGCAACCGGTCAGTGGTTTGGGTTATGGACTTGGACTTCGGCTTGGGCCCTTGGCGATTGTCATTACCATTACCATTACCAATTTGACTTCTCGCCGTTCTTAGCCAGGAGTTGATGACTCAATATGTCAGCAGCTCGACAAGTCACGTAGCCGCCCCGTTGCCGTTTGCCACTGTCTTTAAATGTGATCACGTTCTCTTGCCTTTTAAAAATAGTAACTCGAAGAGATAATTTAAATAAATTGTTTTCTAAAAATAAAACTATTAACTTACAAAATTAGTAATTGTGTGAAATTTCTAATTTGATTTTGAATTATGATTATGAAATTGAAAGTTAATGTTTCGTTTGCATTTTGCTTTTAGATAATTCATAATCATTTACTCAAATACATTTATAATCATTTCCCCAACTTTGCTTAAAGCCTGTCAGCTTGCCCTAAAAAAAGCCAGTTTGAATTGAAATAAATTGCACTGAAAATCAATTCAAGATTTTTTGTAACAACATTGAATTAAAATTGAATGTTTATGATAACTTATTCAATCAGCAATTCACAGATATACCGGGGTGCCACAGAAATCGCTTTCGCTTGAATTTCACTTAAATTTGTATGGCTTTCTCTTATTGATTTCAGAACAATAATTTAATGATTCTCGTACGATATTTAAATTATAAATTAACTATATACATAATTTTAGTAACAACGATTCATCGAAAATCTTAATGCTAAAAATTAACTTAAATGTGTTGCTAATAATAATATGAATTGTTTTTATGATTATTAAACTAGGAAATTTAAATTGAGCTATTACATTTTGTACCAATTATAAAATTAATCTCAGTAAATAAAAACGCAGAATTTTTGTGGCTAGAAGTACAGCTCATATTCGATATTGCCATAAAAGTATCACAGTCAAATTTTTCTTTTATATTATTATCAACCTCAAATAGAATGAATTACAGAACAAAACAGGAAAACACTCCTGTATTTCTGTAACATTATCCTTGGTTAAGGTGTCGATACAAGTGTAAAGCAGTTTTAACTGAAACCTCGAAGGGAAATAGAACAAGTTGACGACCCCCCAGGGTTAATGGGGCGTTTTACTGTTTCTTCTTTGCACTTGACTTTCCGAGTGGTAAATAGAGCAAACGAAGAACTGAACAATTGAACAATTGAATGCTTGAGAGCGTAGATTGAGCAAGTCCATCTGTACGAGCATGTGTCTCCTTTGAGAAGACACACACAGATGTTTGTCCGTCTGTCTGAAGTAATGACCGGTTCTTAAGGAACTTGAAAAGTAACTCTAATCAAGTAGATAAACAATGCGAGGGCACCTAAAACCAAAGACTTGAAATCAGTTTGCCAGATGTCCACTACTTGAGATGGGAATGGATTTTGCTTGATGGGACCAGGTCAGGCATTGCAATTACACTGACAGAAAAACCAAGAACGTTTTGGACTCGAATTAAGAATTTCCGTTGTCAAAAGTTCAATGGTTCTAAAAACTCTGATCGTCTTGAAATTCGTAATAAGAGCGTAATGATAGGTATAAATTGTCAAATAGTAAAGATAGTTTTAAAATTGTTGTGTGCTCGATATAATCCCGAAAAGTTCCTCGATAAGGTCTTAATACACTTATTTTACTTTCGTTCAGTATTTGTACCTAAGAAAATTGTCAAAATCATCAGCTAATCATATTTACGAACAAAATAAAACGCTTATAAAAAATTCTACAACAGAACGGAATTATTGCTAGGCTTTTTATTTTGTAGAACAAATCGTTTTGCATTTTTTTGAGTGTACATCTCGCCATATCCGGCTATGGGTTTGACTTCTGTTCCTGCTCTTGTTCCATCTTCTGTTTTGGAAGCTGGTTTGTTGCTTTGATGCTGACGCCTTTTGGTGATGTTTGTTTTTGGGGCTAATTCGATTGTTTGAGCACAAGTAATGAAGTACAATGAAGTACAATGAAGTACAATGAAACAGCAGCATTTGTGGCAAGACACACACACACACCTCGAACATTACTTAACGCTTCAAGTCACGTGTGATGGCGGTCAGTGTCCGACTTTGACTCCAACTCCGACTCAGATTCTGACCCCGATCCCTCCATGGGCCTTTTGCGGTTAATTTGCGCCCGTCGAGTCCAAAGTCAACAATGGCGCTTGCAGCTGCCACTTCCACTTCCACAGTCACTGCCACAGCTTGTGGCACTAGCTGCTGCTGCAACATCATTGGCATCGGCATCAACAGGCACTCGTCGTCGTCGTCGTCATCGTCGTCGTCGGCACTTTGTTACTTTGTTTGCCACTGCAGTCTGCAGTCTGCTGGTTGAACAATGGGGCAGCTGAATGAATTCTCGGTGCCCCTGGTTAGAGGCCTATGTGGCAGCGTCACCCCCTAATGCCACAGTGCCACAGACAGACCAGCAGTTTGTCCGCTGTGGGATTTTCTCTCTATTCACATCTTTTTTTTTTTGTGTTATAATGCACTTTGCTTTGGATCGGACAAGCAGCGTTTTGTACGAGCTTTGCCACTTTGCCACATGCCACATTGCCACTTTGCCATTTTGGCACTTGCCAATTTGCATGGCACATAATTTTAGTACATATTAATTGCAATTTGCCATGCCGAAAATGTACGAGTACTCGGAGTACATTCTCTGACTGGAAACTCAACAATCACCACGTCTCGGACAATGCCGAATAATTGGGCGACACATTGAACAACAAAAGTTGCCTTGTTAATTCGAAACATGTTGCATGCTACCACCTAATTAACCAATATCATTTGGAGCTGGCCAATCTGATCACATAAATGGGGATCTGATTTTGAATGTAGCTGTTTTCCACGAGAATTTTATGGGCTTCCCTGTGTCGGTTTAGAACTTTTGAGCTGAATGTATTGAATGTAAATCAACTCTACTTCTGGCTTTTGGGTTATTTCTTCTTCATAAAGAAACAGAAAATTAAATGTAATTGTACATTTCACAAAGGATGTTCAACTGATTTGTTTGAAATTGTATGAAAATATAACTTGGTCTTAAATCGCGTTATTTTCCACCCTTGTCATAATTACGAGGGGTCTAACAAAAGTTCGGTAAGCTAGCGACTTTTAAATCGTTTTTCAGAATTCCAAAAGTCTCAAAGCTTTCGCAATACTTTTACGAGGTTATATTAAAAATCTTGGACAAATCGGTTGAAATGGAGACTAGAAAACGCAAATTAGCTGAAGGTACCTCAGATGAAATTCTACTACCAACGCAAACACAAATTCACTATAGCCTTTTATTCGGTTTTCCACGCAAGCTGAAGACCGTACAAATATTTGATGAATGTCCAAATATCTATAGAACGATTGCACCATCTCTGAAGACTATTTCAAAATGTTTCCAAAGATTCCAGACAGGACATTTTTCTGTAGAGGACGATCCCCGAGAAGGTCGACCAAAATTTTAGAGGGACGAAAGAAATTTGGCCCTAGCTAGAACAAAACTTGCCGTACACCCTCGATCTACCCAGAAAATGGTTGCTAGTGAACTGGACTTGAATGCCACAGCCATATCTCGCATATTGCATCAAGATCTGGTGCATACGAAGAAGTTTGCGCGATGAGTTTCACGAATTTTTAATGAGGTCCAAAAAGAAGCTCAAATGCATTTTGCCCAATATCTTTTGAATAAATTTGAAAATTTGAGGTCTAGCAACTTTAATAAATTCGTTACTGATGCCAAAGCTTTGTTTAATAAATACGAGCCGGTAGCCAAACAGTAGTCCATGGTATGGAGCTCCAGAGTAGCCAACCCACCTGATAAAAAGCTTTAAAAGCAAGATTTTTAAGACTGTTTTGAGAAGTGAATTTTTAGGCTTAAAAAATGCATTGAAATCAATGGCGATTATGTAGAGAAGATAAAAAAAGACGACAATTCAGGATAAATAAAAAAAAAAAGTTCCGAATTTTTTTTCCGGTCAACTTACCGAACTTTTGTTAGTCCCCACGTATTACGATATTTGTTTGTCATTTACATTGGACTTTGACATTTAAGTCTGATGGGATCAAAGGAAGATTTGTACTATTGCACAACAGCTTTCCACCTTCTTTTTATCCTCACGCATAGACTTTTATAAAATTAAATTTTAGTTTAATTAAGTGAAAACTGTAATTCGGTCTGCCTGTGGATTATCTATAAGTTTTCTATAAAAGTTTTCTGATGAGCCAAATTTATACTTGTCATACTCCTAATTGTTTTACTACAAACTGTTCTCTTCTTGACCTTGCTGTTTTTGATCAGATTGCTTTTTTTGGCTTCACGTGATTGTTTAAAACTTCTTTGATACCAAACGAATTTCATTCGAACATTCTTTCAATAGTAGAAATATGTTAAGAGTAAATCGAGTGCATAGATTTCTAAATATGAGTTCAGAGTTAAAAAGCTTTTAAGGTATCTTTCAGTTGTTTATTCAGTCTCTGTTTGTCAGCAGCGCAGAAATTGCTGATGATGAGTGTTGATTCCCGCTAAATCAGAAATCAACGCCACCTCCACTTATCCTGCTGGGTGTAATTGGATTTGTCTATGAGTATGTTATATTGAGGCATATTCAAGTATTACGCAAGTATTTGGGGCAAGACAGCAACTTCTTCGCAACTCATCAACTATGGCAGTGTGTCAATGCCAATGACTTCTTGGGGCCAGATACTCGTAAGCCAAGCCACATGTTAGCCACGTTTTGATCCACCGTCTGTCGTCTGTGCCGTCAGTGTCGTCTGTGGCAACGGCGACCTGCTCAAAACTTCATCGACAAGTGTCACGTGGACTCCTTTATTAGGGGTCGACAGGTGAATGAAGCTAAGAATGTGTATGTGGATGTGGATGAACTGAAGGCAAAGTTATCTCACTGCTGCTCAAATCCTGTGCACACTAATTGATCTCAACGGTCGGATTAGAAGCGCTAGTAAATTGATAGCCTTAACGCAAAAGTTTGATGTCAAAGTGAGCAAACTCTTCCAGCAACTGCAACAACACACACACAGACATACACAGACAGACACACATACACTTATACAGTGCACACTGGTCTTGAATCTAAATATTTCGGCAAATATGTTTTATTAACAATTTGCAATGATTTCGATATTATTTTCATTAACAATTAAATGACAAATTCATTACTATAATAGTTAATTAGGCCCCACGCTCACAGCTAGAAAAAGTATCGATTTTGCTGAATTTTTTTGTTTATTTCATAGTTTATTAATTGTATAGCTCTTAAAGTCTCTGAGATCCACAGAGTCATACACTATTGTTTTTCAGTTTTAAATTTAAATTTATATATAACGTATATGAATTTTTATATCCAATCAAATGGCTTACTTTAATTTTACATTTTTTGAAGAATTTTCGTCAATTGCTCTCAGTTGACGTTAAATAAATAAATACATACTAGGCTTGGATAGATTGGTCTCACTTTTTTATAAATATGTATATCAAAGCTCAAATATTTTGGATTTGGAACCAGTGTGCATTGCCAAAAAAGTTGTTGACAAAACAAATAGAGCAGTGTCAGCTTCATTGTGGCACTTGTAATAGTCCTGGCACTGAGATATGAACTCAGAGCTGGAACTGGAAGTTTTGGCGCGTGGAGACATGGATTTCCACTTTTGATTATCTACGGTTTCAGGTCAACAATTACCAAACGAGGCGAGGCGACAGCAACAACAATAACAACCGCAGCTAGCAAACAAACAACAAGTCAAACACTTTTGCTGCAGAAGACACAGAGAAAGAGAAGGAGAAGGGCAAGGAGAGGGAGATGGAGACAGTTGCTGAGACAGAGACAGTGGCTGAGTTGAAGGCAAATCCGTCTGGGGATCAGACAAATGACTTAATTACTTTTCAAGTCTGTTAATTAGTGTGCGCAGCAGCAGCAGCAACAATAATAACAACAGCAACAGCAACAACAAAAAGGACAACGGCATAAACAAGAATCTGAGCAACAACAACAACACCATCAATGCTGATGTTGACTGTGCTGCAGTCTTGGTTAACAGATAAAACAGGACAAAAACCAACTGACAACATGGCGTCCAACCGGTAACAACAATAACAAAAAGTCCAACTGCCAGACAGACGGTCAGACAAACTACCAGACAAACTGTACAGTCCCCCCTTTCCCCTCCCCTCCTTACCCCACGCACCCTTTGGAGTCGCTGGGCAACCGCAAAGTTTAACATAAATTACAAGCAATAGAACAGGCAATGAAACAAGCTCATTCCAGCTACCAAATGACCTGCCATGGGGTCCAAGGGTTGACCCTTTAGCTAATTATGCTCCTGCTCCTCCTCCTCCTCCTTCATTCCACACTGTTTCAAGGCTCTCTGACAGGCAGTTTCTATAATTCTTGGACGAGTCCACTCGTAGTCTATTCTGTCCCTCATTTTCTGATAGTTGAGATGCAGCTTCATTTACAGTGCCAACTCTTCGGCACATTAAGAAATGAGCTTTGTCTTGCACAGTGGGGCCAATGTCAATCAATATTTTTGTTGAATACAAATGATAACAAAATACTGTAATATTTATATATTTTTTGAGCAAGGCGTTTAATTTTAGTATAAAATGTCTACATTCCAAAGTTCTTTTGATACTTTGAAACTTGCAGTGCGAGAAATAAAGCAGACAACTTTGGTTTCTAAACGAACAAATCTTTCAGGGAGCTTCACATAAGTTGAAGCTGCTTCTTGTGCCTTATAAGACGAATCAAACGTCAACGCATTCGTTCAATCAATTTCCAATTACCCTTCAATCAATAATTCTATAAGACTTACGGAGTCCTTAATCAATCAATCAATGAATATTCAATATCCCTAAATATCTTTAATCAATCTTTCCATAAATTTCTATTAATATTTTCCCGTCAAATCCGGCTTCTTTTCGTTAAATCTGACTTTAAGTTCACTTCAAATTTGTATTTTCTAGCTTTTTCTAGCCAAAACTTGAATTTTTCCGCCAAATTTGGCCTTTTATCGCACTTATCCCTTATTTTTTCAAAGTCATTAAATTAACATAACAAAAAAATATTTCAAAAAAAAATTTTGATTTTTTCTTGTTCCATGTAATTTTTAAATTTTCCGATCCAAGTCGGCACGGGTTATCATACCCCGATTGAGGTTAAAATTTATTTCCGAATGCTTTAGGATCAAATGAACAGAACTATGCGTTTAAAAATAATGACTTTGATAAAATAAGGGACACCCTTATAGACAATAAATAATCGCGACGTTGCCAACATTTTTTCAGGGAAACACACATGGAGATTTTATTCCAAAAAAATAGTAGCAAAAATATATTTGAACATTTTATTTTGCAGTCACTCTTAGAATGGTTTAACAAAATTTTCTGCATCAAAATATTTTTTGTGAAAAATCGAAGAAAAAAGTTGAAAAAGTTGACTTTTACATAAATTTGAAATTTTTGAAGGGTACTTAATGGGTTAAAGAAAGTTTTGTGTCATTAAAACGGAAATTAAATGACCATTCCATTGTTAACGATAACGGCTCAAATAAGCCTTAAATGTCAAAAATTTACATGCATACTTTAAGCTGTGAGCCACTGTATTTATATTTTTTGGGCATTTTATTACTGTTCTTAATTTTTTTTTGCTATACAATGGCATTGCATTACACAGTATTTAAAAAAACTATAACAAAAATTAATCATTTGATAAATCGATTATTTTTATTTTTCGTCGATTAATTGCAATTAATAATCGCGTAGCTTAAATTAATCATATGATTCTATAATCGATTAATACATTTTTTTTGCCATCCCTAGTCATAAATAATTTGTGTTCAGTGCCGCGACTCGAAGCACTGGACTTTATACGTAGCTAAAAAACAAAACAGTTTAAGTTTTATAAGCAAATTGAACTAGTTATTGCTTGCTTACCGCTGACTTAAAATACTTTCAATAATTTAAGAACTCTCTTTTAACTTGGCATTGAGCTATTGTTTTATTAAATGCTTTGTTCTGTAACTTTTTTGTTGACACCTTGACCATAACTGTTTCCAAATATTTGTTCCAACGCATTGCCAAATATCCAGAATTATTCCATGTTCCGACTGGGGCGGTGTCGACGCTTCGAGCTGGATCCAACAAACTTAACCCATTCACGCTCACGTCGCAGCAGCGTATCGGATTTGCTCGAGTTGCCAAGGATTCTACCTTTGGTGGGAACTGCGATGGTTTGGGTGCTGCTGGGATGGGGCGTAGACTGAGGTAGTTTTGTTGTGGAAATGGGACTCGTGCGAGAGTTCTTTACTTTGTCACAGCTCTTGGGCGGTTTCTCCTTCTGGCCTTTCTTCTGAATGGGAGTGGGTGGGAATTGATGCTGCTGTTGTTGATTCGAGGTAAGACTTGGTTGAGCAGTGCAGGTCGAAAACTTCCTGTTGAGCCTCATTCGGACATCCGCATTTACCTTGGACACTTCACCGACCCTCGGCTTTGGTCTAAGATGAGCAGAAGACGCAGAAATAGGGTGAGGTGTAATCGCAGCTTGTTTTCGCTGCTTGACTACATTCAGTTTGCGCTTTGATCGCGCCATTTGGACACTCTCTCGTCTTCCAGACACCCGATCGCAGCCAGCAGCGGCTCTTTTGCCTGACATCAGTGGAGAGCTCGCATCAGTCGAGATTTGGACAGGAATCTCCTTCTGGTAGTGTTCGGGATCACTGCTCCAATACTCAAGGGTCATTTGGTTGCCCTTGTACCAGAATATTGTCGGGTCTATCGATCTCTTTCGCAGCACATCGAAGAGCTGTCCTTTGATCGAGGTGGGCATAAAGGCATCCTCCAGCTCGATGTAACTCGAACAGAATATCACCGCGTATTTCTCCGGATTCTGTTCCCTTTTTACGAGATCCCTTTCGCTGCCAATCAAACTGGTTACTCCAAGATGCCACTGCGTGTCCACGGCATAGCAATGCACAATGTACTTCTCGACTCTCCTCGAGGCGACTGGCGTGGGCGTGATCAACAGCAGAAGATTACCCAGTTTTTGAATGCCAAACAGTTTGTAGACAATGAGCTCTGCACTTGGCTTGAAGCTCCCATCACTGGTCAAGTGGGGTCGGACAAAGCGCTTCGAAACCTCTAGGGGAAACACACTAACCACCTTCGTCACATAGCGACCTGGGAAGATCAATGGACTCTCGTCATTCGTTCCGAATATGTTCAAGTCTTCAGGCACTTCTGGACACCTCTTGACGACACTGCAGCCCGGCTCGGGCGTCTCCTTATAGATCATGTCCAGCATTTCCTCGATGTCTTCGCGTGCCTTTTCCTGATCCTCGTCTTGGGAGATGGCGTCAGGTCGCTCCTCTTGGTCGCACATCATCTTCACTGGGTTCTTAATGGTGGGCGAAAAAGTGCTCAGAAATAAGCAGATGTTCAATTTGAATTTTGAGGACGACACAATACTATGAAATAGTAAAATTAACTAAATTATATATTTGAATTCCAAGGTGAAAAACTGAAAATTCTTAATAATTTTCATCTCACAGGCATTGAGATTCTAATCAAATAATTTGACTTATTTATTTATTAAAATTTTGATCAAGAAACCTACATCTGTTTCTACTCTTCCCAATTGTAAAGATATCTTTTCAGATAGTACATATATTCGTTATTACGGTAAAAAGTTAGAATATAAATCCGTATGTTATATTATTAGGTAATCTATTGTAATATATTTGTGTTTATTTACAAACAGCTTACGAATAAACAATTTGATGTAATTATTTAATTAGTATTACGAGTATTATAGAACAAATACACGATTCAAGTCGATTTGTTGGTAATTTGTTTTATTTTGCACTGAAATTAGTTATGCAAATCAGATGAAATCACTCTAATGGATTTTGATTCGGCGATTGTTAATGCAACCTGGCAATAATTGACAAAATTGCATTTGCATAAAAATAAAATGAAATCAAATAAAACAATGAGCCAAACTGATTTTCAAATAAATTGTTTATGACATTTTGTCTCTGATTAAAGGAAATACATAATTATATACATATGCATGTATACTATACGATAGTATTGTATTTAACTGATAGTAAATCCGTTGCTTAAATGCTGTCAATGACCGTTATTCACATTAAATTGAAATTGAATAGAATTTGGAATTGTTTCAGCTCGAATGCCTTTGAGTCGTGCATTTAATGTGCATCTATTGTACCTCATTTGAGTGCTTATTAAACTGAAGTTTTAATAAATGAACGCAATTTGGCAACAAGCAGCGACTTGCAACTGCCCTCAGCTGTAAGTTCTAGCCATTATCATAAATACCCTGTAGGTTTTAAGTCACTGAAAACAAATTAACTATACTAAGTATACGACCGATAGTATTTCATATTATCATTGTCATTTTTAAATTATTCATGTGCAAATCAAATATTTACATGTATATTAAAAACATTTAAATGCAGGATATAAGGTAGTCTAGCAAACTCCCCTAACGAGCTTTCTTACTTGTTTTCAGCTCTGTTTTGCCTGTTCTGTTTCTCAGTTTGCTTCTTGTTTGTTCTTGCTTGATTGCTTATCCAAATTGACGATGATGCTCTCTCCCTCTCCCTCTCCCACTCTCCCTCTGTCTTTCTCTGGCAACCGTCCACTTACCATTGAGCAGTGGGCGTGGCATGCCATTGCGTGTTTTATGATACAATTAAATTGCCGCCATGCGAAACGACTCTAGATTAATTGTGCGCCCAGTCAAATTACTCATACGCCCCGGTGCGTTGCCTCGACGATAGTTTTGGAAAGGGAAAGCGAAAGCGAAAGGAGAAGGAAAATGGGGTCGGTGGTTAAAAAGAGAAGAACGAGGGAGACAGAGAGAGAGAGAGAGAGAGAGAGCAGCTTAAGGATGAACGTAAGAATGCTTTATGCTAACCGTTTGTGTCCATTTACAGCTACCGCCAGGTGGCGCTGCGGAAGCTGGCGCTCATAAATTACTTGAATAATGAAAATTACAATACAAGAGTATTTACTCTTTGTTGCCACTTGCCACTTGCTGTGCACTTGTGTCTGTCTCATTTGCATACACACACACACACTCACACACACAAACGCATGCACACTCCCATTTAAATACACTTCGAAAAACGAACTCTTCTCTCTTTTTCGCCACACTTTGCGGCGCGTGCAGAAAATCATAATTTAATCATGCGAATATATTAAAAATTAAGCCCAAACAAAAGAAGAAAAGGATACAACGCTACTTTGGATCTTTCCTGCTTGCCAAAAGTATGCTACAAAAATGTTGCCAAGGCGAATTGCCGACGATTGAATCGGCATTTTGGAATGACTCCTGAACTCTGAATTATCAGCTCGGCCAATTGCCCGTGGCCATTCTGCGCACACAATAACAAGACTCTCACACACACACACACTTACACTGACAGATATCGACACACAGATACACTCTTATATATAAATAATGAGTTTCATTATGTGCGACGCGTCTTTTGCGATTTAATTAAAGCACAACTAGGGCGGAGTAAGAATGCTTCCTGATTGCCTTTGCCATGTTGTTCTGCTAGGACACAATTCACTTTTATTTTTTGTTTTCTGATTTTCGTTTTTTCACTTTTAAGGAAGGCGATTGAGGCCGAAAACATCATCGATGAATTGTCGCAGTCGACGCAGTTTGTAGACTGTCATCGTGCACGTAATTTCCGTTTCCGTTTGAGCGAACGGCAGCCGGTGACACGCGACAGCTGTTTGCACATACTTTACACACACACACACGCACACACACACACACACACACACAGTTGCTAAGATGTATCTAGAGTTATAAAAGCAGCTTACACGTGTGCCATTGACTTGGCATCGGAGCGTGAAGGCCGTAACAAGACTGATTATATTGAATCAAAGATTCAATATTTAAAATTGCACATGCCTACCTAACAATTTTGTGGCTGGCTTAACCTACAACAACAACAACAAAAGTCAGAAAAATAAATATATATGGGGTGAAGAAATCGCTTTCGCTTGAAATTCACTTTAATTTGTATGAAATTTATGAAATTTCATCGCGAAAGCGATTTCTGTGGCACCCCCGATAATATATTAATACATATACACGTGTTATCGTATGTGTGTGTGCGTTTTGTCAATGTTTGCGTGTGGAGTGTACATAAAAATGACTAAATCACGCGTAACTCTGACGATGGGGAAAAGTAAGCTGAGAGAATCAATTGAGTATGGGAATTGGCAGCAGCTGGTGGGGAGGGAGAAGGAAGAAGAATAAATGCAGACAAATGATTGAAAAGCAAACCAAGTGTTGCTTTCTCTCTTTCTTTCTCCCCTCATCAGCATTTCCCATCTTAAAGCAAACAAATTGTGAACTCATTTCATCAACTTAACATACACGCTGAGTAATTGAATGAAAATCTTGGGGACACTAAAGAAAAACTGATTAAATGCAGGAAGCCTCTGCAATTGTATTTTCACCCAGAACAAAAGGCTTCCAGCGAGCGAGCTCGACTGTGGGAGACCCTGTGTTTAGCGTGTAAAACTGGAAATTATGGTAGAGCTCAAGAAATATTAGTATCGTAATGCAACATGCTAAAAAACGTTTTGTCACTTTAATAGATCAGACTCCATTTGGTATTCTTCGCACTTTTGGCATATTTGTTTTTTTATATAATAATTTTTCGTGTTTTTTGAGAGATCTAAATTTTTAAATTTTTATAGACATAATTTACAATAAAGGCTATTCTGTTTTATAATAATAATTAAACTTCAATGGCTTATGTGTATATTACGGTCAATTGTACATAACTTCATTTTTTATTTATACAATCATTATAGACAATTTTTAATTTTTATGTACATATTTTATAGACATATTTCGATAATGAAAGTTATAAACTTTGTAGTCAACTTAATAATAAATCTGTCTTATGAAAAAGCTTGTTATTTTATTAATTTATATCACAATCCTCAAATTATAATAACAACTAGATTATAAACAATGAACTATTCTGGGAGATATTTTCAAGCGTTCTTGTGTGCATTTTGTTTTGCATCGTAGCTTTATTTTATAATCATTTAATACTTTAAATTTATTTTATAATTGCCGAATTTGTTAGAATATTATTAAGTAAATCGGTAAACCTGATAAATTTAATACCCACATTACAGAGACAACAAAATGCATTTGATGTTCTGCTATTTTTAAAGACAAGGATAATAATAATAATTAAAATATGACAAATTTCGATTCAGACAATCGAGTCATTTTCAACAAACTCCTTTAGCACTCAGCACTCACTGTCCTGGTCAAATTGTAATAAGCATAATCGTAATTTTTATCGTTATCGTTGTCACTATCGTTTGCTGTCACATTCACCAGCAAAAATAATTGCCATTTAATCACTTGAAACTGAGTTTTTGGCATGGCGGCAAATTTAATTACACGGCCTCTGAGCCAGCAAAAAAGCAAAAAAAAAAACACAAAAAGAGGAACCGAAATATATATTTTTTATATGTACGTAATTTCGTAAGCTGCCCAAAATGTGGATGCACGAAACCCTCACACTGTGATCTGAGATCTGAATTCTGAGCTGGGGCTTAACACGCCACTCAGACGCACCGAACGAAGCCAAAAGGCATGACAATGTCTTCTTCTTCTTGTTCTTGTTGTTTTTGTTGTTGTTGCCGGTATGTGACTACGTAATTACGCGTCTTGTATGAGTATGTGTTGCTGTTGTTGTTGCTGTTGTTGTCGTTGCTCAAAATGTTGCTTTTATTTGCACGTCATGCTGCAACCCCCCCTTGGCGCGATTTTCTAAATGCTTTTCCTCTCAACTTCAAATTAAAGAAATGCCAAATGGGCTTAACATCTTAAGGCAGCTCATATTAACTGTCTGTGTGTGTGTGCGTGTGTGCGTGTATGTGTTCGTGTGTGTGCGGAAGCTTGGGAAAATTATGACTGCGGTTTTTGGGTGCCTGCCACCTGCGGCTGACTGTTGATTGTCTGAATTTGAATGTTGTTGTTGTTGTTGCTGTTGCTACAGTTGTTACTGTATTTGTAATTGTTGCCGCTGCTTTTGTAATTGTTTATTTGCATATTTGGCTGTGGCTGCTACAGATTAGCGTGAAGATTTAATGAAATTACATTTCAAGAAACAGAAAAAAGCCTCAAACCGAAACTGAAACTGAAACGAATTGTAGTCGCTGCAATTACGAGTAAAAGCCAGAGAGAAAACAGAGAACGACTTCAAAAAAATATTTGACAGTATTTGCTAAAGGCAAAAATGCGACCACTCACAAGAACAGATGCAGCTGCGGTTAGTGCCCAACTATGCGGACACCCTGTAAATACGAATATTTATTATACCTATTATTATGTATTTCTGTAGAAAATAAATTATTTCTAAACTACATATGGTTGTAAGTCTTAGGCAACTGAGGCTAATGGGCTTTAATTTTAATCTGTTTACTGCGTTTCTGACAAAAAATAAAATTTAAAAATTCTCACAAGTTCGAATTATACATAATTAATGTTTGTTCGAATTCACGTTGAATGTGATGCGCAGATAACTAAGAATAATGAGTCTCAAGTAGTAGTAGATTTTTTTAAGAGTACGATTTTTGTCTTACAAGAAACACTTTACTTTTTTTTTCTCAGTTTCACATATACTGATGCATCGTAAACTTTTAACTTAAAATTCTACGTTTCATTGCAAAAAATTTGCATTTCCTGCGATTCGTTTTGTGAATTGTACATCATAAATTTCATCGTATAAACATTTGGTGTGTGGCTTTCCATAACATAACTCCGTTACACAGCTAAACCACGGTGCTCCTTATTGTCGGTAACCATTTCATAAACCTTTCTGGTAATTGAAAACCGCTGAGGACCGCAAGGAGCAAACGACGAAAGCTAGAGGAAGAGGAGGACGATGGAACGTCGAAAGTAGCATCTGAGTTAACTTAAAATGTCGTCATATCCGTTAGGTAATCGAAAATCGCAGGAAGGACTAAGGACCAGATACAAGAGCACAAATGTGCGCACAACTGTGAACAATCACACACATCGAGTACATGTACATTGTACGTACTTCAATTCGTGCTTCGATGTCGGCATTTGCATTCAAGGAAATGCTTTCGGTTTTGACTTCGAGTTCAATTCTGGGTTTCGACTTTTTTTTTCTTTTTTCTATATTTTTCCCATATTTTTTTTTTGAATATCGCATCAACCCAACAAGCCGTAGGTTATTCCTATCTTTTTACTATATCTTTGTCCATGTCAACATGTATTAAAGAAGTTTTTCAGTTTTTTAGTTTATCAGCATTGCAGTTGTATGATGCTTGCGGCTGCTTATGCATTTTCAAAATATTTGTTCCCTGTTTCGTGGGGAAAAAAGAATCAAACTGATCTGAATATTGCCACAGGAGTACTTTTGAATTTGTTTACTGTCCTATGGATTGGAGTATCTATTAAAAATTCAATGTGATCTGCAAGGACGTAGATAGATTTATTTATGGTATATAAAGCTATCTTTTTTTAGTCTTCGAATTTCTGTTAATAAAATTGAACAACATTGCGTATACGTAATAGGCTGTCAACTATGAAGTTTTCTTTTAAATGAGTTTATAGATTATCTTTAAAAATATATATATACATCTAATAAATTAAATATACATAAACAAAATTAAATATGCTGTTGTATTTAATTTGTTTCCCATTATTTTCTTTACCAACA
This sequence comes from Drosophila recens, assembly GCA_037043495.1. NCBI lineage: Eukaryota > Metazoa > Arthropoda > Insecta > Diptera > Drosophilidae > Drosophila > Drosophila recens. The sequence goes on along the minus strand of JBAMBJ010001759.1, from coordinate 20,258 downwards.
TATCATAAAGAATATCTTAGATACTAAGATTAATAAAGTTACGGTAATTTTTATTAAAGTTTTCCTTCTAATTAAATGCTGCAATATGGCTTCTATTGCCAAGTCAACAGTTTGCTCGAGGCAGCCCCTAAGATGGGTTTCTCATATGGTTACGAGGAAACGCTTTAGCGGTTCTTCCAATTAGCAGGCCAGAATGTGGCGATGGTTAGGGTATGGGAATGGGGAAGGATGTTGGCCAACATAATTGGCCATTGTCGGTGTCATTGTCATTGTCATAGTCATTATTATGGACGTCATTATTGGCACTGGCAGCCCTTGCTACCTTACGCACCACTTGCTCCTCATCTTCTCCCAGTCTTTCGCTCTCTGCCTGATGTCGAACAATGTCATGCATATTTCATCAACTGTCGTGGTGACAACAACAATGGCAACAGCATCAGAAACAACAACAACTACAACGACAACAACAACAACAACAACATGAACAGCAACAATGACAATGGCAACGACAATGACAGCGTTAAACATCAAATAAAACAAATAGGTATTTAAAAATTAAATTAAAGTTAAAAGCTGAACAAATAATGAAATGAGCAAAAATTGTTGTACAAGTACATAAAAAACAAAGGGTATAAGCATGAATGTGTGTGTGTTAGTGTGTGCGACACGTGGCTACATCAACAAAATGCACAAAAAAATGTAAAATATTGTGTGTAAATATGTATGTATGTATGTATATTGAAATAAAAATAAAAATCGCGGTGACAATTCAATTAAAATATTTTTACGTACAATTTCACGGCCTACCAAAAGCCGCTCGAGCAGCCGCAAATTGAAAGCCCTGGGCAAATTAAAATCACACGGAGTTGACTCGACTCTGGGTTAGGGTTAATGTAATGCCAGCTCGACAGTTGCCAGTTGGCAGTTGGGTGTTATGTGAGTGTGTACTCGTTTGTCCCGTCATGGACGAGAATGTCGCAGTTTTGCCGCAAACCGCATTCGGCCGTGTGATTAAGAGACGATTCGATAAATCTATGAATATATTTATGACAATGTTTATACATATACATATATGCACTCACATACCCAGTAAAATTCTGTAGAAAGGAGTACCTTATAGATATGATAGATATGAACGTTATTGCTCTTCACAATATATACAGATCTGTAGCATCTTCTTATATTTTTATTTTTTTGCTCAATTAATGCTTAAAGTAAAAAAATTTACATACAGTGGCTCCCAGCTTATTTTAACCAGCACAAAAAGCAACTTAAACAAAAGCTTCAATGACAACTAATTAAAATACAAACCTAATCAAAAGTATTTACTGAAAACTAAAGTTATATCAACTCATAATTTGAAAATATTGAAGATTACTTGAAAATCATAAAAAATACTATCGAATAGATTTTTGAAAAAAAAAATTTCAGTCACTATTAGATTTGTTTAGAGAAACTTTTTGCATTGAAACATTGTTTTTTAAATATCGAGGATAAAAGTTTGAAAAGTTGATTTTTACATAAATTCAAAAATTTTTCAATATTTTCAAATTATGAGTCAGTCACTATTAATTTTTTTTAGAGAAACCTTAAGCATCAAAACATTTTTTTTTTTTTTAAATCGAGGATAAAAGTTGAAAAAGTTCATTTTTACATAATATTATTATGCGTTGATAAGTATACTAGATCGTTCAAAAAGTCCCCGGACTGACAGTGAAAAAAACATTTTTTTTGTTTTAATCAATTAGGGTGTTCAGAAACTATGATATTTGTGTTATGTGGCAAAGTGATAACACTGTAGCTAGTGAGTGACCTTTTTAAGTTTCTGTTGTCGTATTTATGATAAGTCCCCAGTTCAATAAGTTTAATTTCAATGAACAGCTGTTTTGTATAAAGCAGGCAATCTCATTATTTCGTTTACGCTCATGTGTTTGGTGTCACCGTCTTTTACTATTGTCTTTTTTAATGCTTTTGCCACTGTAAAAAATTAATTTTAATAATTTAAAATAATTTGAATCTCTATATTTAAATTTAAAATCTGTCCAAGGAACAATCACTAAAAATTTAATCTGTGGGATTCGAACCTTAGTTATTTAACTGAAAATTCGAATTCTGACAGGTCGGCGACTCTAACCGTAGAGCCACAGGACCAAGAAAAATGATTTACTTTTACAACCAATACCAATACCAACCTCAGTGTGACCTTATTTCGTTAGATACTTTTAACAGTCTGGCAGCCCTTTTCCTTTTGAAATTTTGTCTCAATACGACGAATTTTGTATACATACCCCAGGGCATGTTTGGTGTGATATACTTTTTTCTGTGTGTTTGTTGTCATTACAACATATAAAACTTTGCTACATAACACAACTATTAGAGTTTCTGAATACCCTAATTATATTAATATATTATATTATATTATATTATTATTATTATTATTATTATTATTGGGGTTGGGGGCTTTGATTACATGGCAAAGTGTCTGATTGGTTTCAACTTGGTGATTCCCAGCACGATCCATGTAGGATTACCCCAAGCATCTCACCGCCTCCACGTGGCAACCCTGGAAACAGTCACGCTGTCACCCGACAAACGGCTGGCCAAGGTGAGAAGGCGCTTCGCTGCAGCCAGATGGGCTCACTGAAGAGGAAATCCAGAAAGCGTCTGTTCCCGCATCGGGCGGCAATCTGGTTAGCGTCTGCTCCATATTGGACGGCTAGGATTATAGTCTTTCTCCGAATCGGTAGACAGGAAAGAAGATTCGACAGTCGGCAGAAATAACATTCTGGCACCTGAGTACCCAGATTGAAACCCTGGCGAAATGGCTGCTGGGCTAATGTTAGGGCTGTCTCCGTCCTATTCAAACATAGCTAGTCTTCAAGTACGTTCGAAACATGACATTGTTTACTCAATGCTACAGGTGCAGTTGAGAAAACTCCTGCTTCGTGTCCGCCCTGGCTCTGAACACATGTGCTCATAAGGCCTTGTGTCAACCCTTGCATGGACCTCACTGCAAGCAAAGGGACCCATGGGGGCAACAAAGGACAACTGTTCTTTTATCATGTAGAGATAGCGGCTTGAAGTTTGGACCCATACAACATGAACAATGAAACAACAACACAACAACAACAACAAACAACAGCAGAGAACGTGATCACTGCGTTCCAACAAAGTGGAAAAACTGCAAGGTCACCTGTGGTGCAACAAGGGACTCCATTCCGAAATTGTACGCAACAGGCATTGGCGAATCCAACTCCATTTTCTGAAGCGGAGAACGCTCCAACACCCGCAGCTATAGCTGACACACCAGCAGCGCAGAAACATCAGCAAGGCCGGTTGATGACACCAACTCAGGTGTTCATCGCGAAGATGAGGGCGGATGAAGAAGCAGCAGTTTCTGATTGCAGACGTGTTCTACGAAAAATCAAGGCGGCAATGATGAAGCAGAGGAACATAAGCATGGATGTCAAAGATGGTGTATCTGAGCTTAGCGAGTTCCTGACTATTCTCGAGACCTGCAGGTCTAGCTGGATCAAAGCGGAGACAGCGAGGAATTCAGCAAGAGAAGCTGCCCGAAAAGACGCAGAGATGGACACGCCCACAACAAGTAAGAGAGTTGAGGATACGCTACCCACAAGCAAGCGAGTAGCCACAAGCCCTGCTGAGACGGCGATGCTGCACAAAAAGGGGCGGGATGATGGCCTCTTGAAGTGGCAAGCAGTCGCTAGCAAAAAGACGAAGAAAGCACAAAAGCAGCAGACCAAAGCAAATCCACCAAAGGAACCTGAGGTTCAATCGAGAGCGGAAATTAAAGGACCGAATCAGCAGAGAAGCAAAACCCGCACAGTCAAGCAAAAAAACGATGCGGTTATAATAAAGCCAGCAAATGGACACAGCTACGCTGATGTGCTAAAAAGCCTGCGAGCCAACGCCAAGTTTGACGCAGACGTCAATATTAAAGGCGTGCGCAAGACGAGGACAGGAGCTCTCCTCCTCGAATTGGAAAAAGGCGAGAAGTTGAATTCGCAACTTTGCGAGCAAATCAAGGCAGCGCTCCAAGAAACTGCTGACGTTGCTAGCGCCAGGCCTATGGCTACAATAGTCATAAGGGACCTCGATGCGTTGACAGTACAGGAAGATGTGCTTAATGCTGTCAAAGGCTTGTTGCCCGATGGATCGAGCGACATCAAGGTGACAGTATCTGCCCACAAATTCCCGGGAACAGACGCAGGCCTTCGTCACGCTGACAGAGGACAATGCTGCAAAACTCCTTGCAGCAGGAAAAATTAAGATCGGCTGGCTTAAAGTCAAAATGAAGAGATGGGATACCGTCAAGAAGTGCTTCAGATGCCTGGGCATTGGTCACATGCAGTATGACTGCAAAGGACCAAACCGGAAAGGTGAAGGCCTGTGCTTTCGGTGCGGTGAAACTGGCCACAAAATGGCGCAGTGTCAAAAAGCTCCCAAATGCTGGGCGTGCATCGATGCAAAGCTAGCTCCCGTAGATCATTTACCGGGTTCCAGCAGATGCGGAGCGCGCAAGCAGCAGAACGCGTCAAATAAATAGATGAGAGTCCTCCAGGCAAATATGCACCGGAGTAGAACTGCGGACAATCTCCTGAAACAGCTACTGCTGGAGAAGGGGACAGACGCAGTCATCATCAGCGAGCAGTACACGGAAGCGAGAAGTGGAAACTGGCTGCAAGACGACAGTGGGACTGCAGCTATCTGGATTCTATCCAGTGGAATTTTCACGATAACTAGCAGTGGACAAGGTAATGGGTTCGTGTGGGTTAAGGGCAGCAAATACTCTCTTATGAGCTGCTACCTAACACCAAGCGATGCCATTGGGGAATTCGAGGCCAAACTCGACAGCATCGAAGACTGCGCACGAGGAATTGGAGAACCCTTGGTCATAGCAGGTGACTTTAACGCTAGGGCAGTCGAATGGGGATCGAGCAGCACGGACTCACGAGGGCGTCGAATACTCGACATGGCGTCTAGACTGGGCCTTGTAGTTGCAAACTCAGGCACCAGCACAACATTCCGAAGACCAGGATGCATGGCCACTACACCGGACATAACCCTCGTCTCTGATAGGCTTGCTGGAGCGCTCAGAAACTGGAAAGTACTCGAAGACTACACTGGTAGTGACCACCAGTATATTGAATTCGAAATTGAGCTGACCAGTCGACCGGAACCAACCAATGTCCAGAGAGGAACGCGTAAGTGGAAGAGCGAGCGTCTAGACATCCCCGCGTTGCTTGCAACCCTCGACAGCAGTATAGCACAACAGGTCCCAGCTTATGACTCGGAAACGATTGTGCAGCAGACGATGCGGAGCATTATCAGGGCTTGTGATGTTGCAATGCCCAGGGTTCAACGAGCAAACCGAAGGAAGGCGGCTTACTGGTGGAACGAGGAAATAGCCGAGTTGAGAAGTGCGTGTCTCCGTTGTAGGCGGAAGCTCACCAGATCCCGAAGACGTGGCCCAGCAGAAGCAGAAGTGATCGCCTACAAAACGGCAAGACAGGGGTTGAATGCTGCTATAAAACCAGCAAGGCGACCAAGTGGGAGGAGCTCAGAAATGACATAAATAGCAACCCTTGGGGCATGGGCTACAAGTAAGTCATGAAGAAGCTGGGTGCCAACCCATCCCTTCCGCTCCTGGACAGCAGCAAGATGGCGGAGATTGTTGGTACACTGTTTCCGTCTCACCAACCACTAGAAGCAACATCGGAAGAGCTGCCAGACGAGGTGCCTCCCTTTTTCACGCTGCAAGAGCTGGCGTCCGCTGCTGGCGCGCTAAAGAACAACAAATCTCCGGGACCAGATGGAGTTCCAACCGAGGTATTGAAAGCGATTGCATCCGAACGTCCGCATGTGCTGCTAGACTTGTACAATGCCTGCCTAGTGGAAGGAAACTTTCCTGCCGTTTGGAAGCAGCAGAAACTGACTTTTATCAGCAAAGGAAAGGACAACCCAGAGCGCGCCGAACTATACCGACCACTGTGCATGCTAGACACGTCCGGTAAGCTGCTGGAAAGGCTAATCAAGCCAAGACTTGCGGCTGCGGACTGTCACCTAGACAGCACGGTTTCAGAACCGGCCACTTCACACTAGGAGCGATCCACGATGTCATTGACACCGTAGCGAACGCGCAGAGGGGTAACCACCACTCGCGCAAAATAGTGCTGCTAGCGACACTAGATGTTCGCAACGCATTTAACAGTGTAAGATGGAGTGACATCGTCAACACCCTGGAGTCCAAATACCGAGCTTCAAGGTACTTAATGAAGATGACGAGGAGCTATCTTAGTGATCGTGTACTTTTGTACGACACAAGTGATGGCAGCAGGCAACTCGCGATCACGTCTGGCGCAGCACAGGGGTCTATCCTTGGTCCTGACCTGTGGAATGACACCTACGACAGCATCTTAGAGATGAGAATGCCAGATGACACCCACTTAGTGGCTTTTGCCGATGACGTTGCTGCAGTGATTGTTGCGCGTGACACCACTGAAGCACAGCGCAAGCTTAACGTGGTGATGGTCCAGGTTCAAGCGTGGCTACTTGATCACGGCCTCAAGCTGGCTGCGGAAAAAACGGAGCTTCTTCTCCTCACAAGAAGTCACATACCGCTTGAAGTGTCGCTGCAGGTTTGCGGCCACGCAAAAAGCACGCAAAGATCGGCGAAGTACTTGGGGCTACAGCTGGACTGCAGACTCAACTACTGGGCGCAGATCCAGCACGCAGCCAAGAAAGCCAGCAGAGCTACAGCATCCCTAGCCAGACTGATGGCAAACATCGGAGGTCCCACGCAGAGCAAGCGTAGATTGCTCCTGACGGTCACCAACACCATTCTGCTATATGGATGTGAGGTGTGGGCTGAAGCTCTGGAAGCTGATTCCCGACGCAAGGTGTACGCGTCGGTGCAACGTACTGCGGCTCTTAGGATCGCATCGGCTTACCGGACTGTATCTGAAGCGGCAGTACTGGTAATTAGCAGCTGCATACCCATTGACCTGCTAGCCTTTGAACGCAGGAAACGCTGGGTAGAAAAGCGGGGAGGAAGAGTGTCGACCTTCAGAGAAGCTAGACAGCAGACAATTCAGCAGTGGCAAGAACGGTGGTGTGCAGCAACAACCGGCAGATGGACTTCGAGACTGATACCGAACGTGAAGAGCTGGACGGAGAGAGGACATGGCGAAGTAAATTATTACCTAACACAGCTGCTGTCTGGACATGGGTATTTTCGCAAATACCTTTTCCGAGTGGGCAAAACGGAAGGCTGCAGCTGCATCTATGGTGATGCGGATGTAGATGATGCAGAGCATACATTTTTCCATTGCCAGAAGTGGAACGAGCACAGACGCACTGCAGAAACCATAATGGGGCCCATCGAGCCCGAAAACATTGTGGAGAAAATGCTGCTACGGAAAGAGTCCTGGGACGCAGTATCGACCTTCGCGGGAAATGTTCTTCTGGAGAAGAAACGCGATTTGGACGCAACAATACTGGAGGAGCGACGCGTGGCACAAATATAGGCACAAAAACATGATGATGTGCTTAAGAGAGGGCGAATCCGGACGCGGATCAACTAGCAGAACGCTATAAAGCGTGAATAGTTGGCGCACTGAGCGAAAGGGCACCACTTCGAAGTTATGCGAAAGCGATCCCGAAGTGGAAAAAGGCCTAGAGAGGGGGGGTCGTTAGTGGGTGCGAGCCCCACATACCTCTCTGCGACGGCAGATTGAGAGATGCGTGCAGGCATTTTCCCCTCCTCAGCCCAAAAAAAAAAAAAAAAAAAAAAAAAAAAATTATTATTATTATTATTATTATTATTATTATTATTATTATTATTATTATTAGTAGGTCTTCTGTTCTCTCCTTTTCTGCACTTTTTCAGCTGTTTCTGTAGCTTGCGATTACGTCGAGGAGTTCGCTTAACTCAGACGCACCGTCCTTAACATCCATACTTATGTTTCTCTGCTTGAGCATGGCCAGCTGCAAAGCCGTGCTGCGCAAAATGAAGCTGGCCATGCTCAAGCAGAGAAACATAAGTATGGATGTTAAGGACGGTGCGTCTGAGTTAAGCGAACTCCTCGACGTAATCGCAAGCTACAGAAACAGCTGGAAAAGTGCAGAAAAGGAGAGAACAGAAGACCTACGCAAGAAACAGAAAAGGATAATACAATCAGAAGACGTAGACGCTACACCGACATCAGTGTTACAAAAAAGAATCGTCACCAGCCCAGCAGTGCAGGACTCAAACAAGAAGCCGAAGAACGCCGCTAATAAAACAGATTTCCAAGTAGTCACTCGAAAAAAGGCAGTGCAAAAGCGAGACAAAGACACCACAGCTAATCAAAATAAAAAGGCTGAAAAGGTAGGGAATGGAGCGGCCAGAACAAGGACACGTGCTCGCCCAGATGCCGTCTTAATTAAGCCAGCTGAAGGCAAAAGCTACGCCGAAGTTCTCAGTGATTTACGTAGGACGGTCAAGCCAGAGGACAGTGAAAGTGATATCTGCTCTATCCGTAAAACCAGAACAGGCGACATGCTACTGGAACTATCCAAGGGAAGCAAAACACAAAAGCTGTGCGACGCTATCCAAGGATTGCTCAAGGAAGCGGCAACTGTAAAGGTACTCAGCCCAACCGTCAAGATCGAAATTCGAGATCTAGACAGCCTCACTGAGGAATCGGAAGTCAAAGCGGCAATAGCGGAGTTAACGAGCTGCCCTGCCGATGAAATAAGGGTTAGCATGACAGGCACAAACAGCCTGGAGCAACGCCGAGCTTTCATTGTCCTCTCTGAAGAAGATGCTGGAAAAGTTCTGAAGGAGTCCAGAATTAAAATCGGATGGACTCGATGCCGAGTTAGACGCTCAGAAGTCATCAAACGCTGCTTCAAGTGTTTCGGTATTAACCACGTCCAAATCGAGTGTTCAGGACCTGACCGAAGAGACCTGTGCATTAGATGTGGAGAAAGCGGTCATAAGATGAAAGGCTGCACCAAACGTCCACGGTGTTGTTTATGTGCTCATGAGAACCTCAAGGAGCTCAACCACTTTCCGGGCTCGAATAATTGCGCGGTCAAGGTCAGGAAAACCAAATTATGAGAGTCATCCAAGCCAATCTGCATAGAAGTAAAACGGCGGACGCACTACTGTCACAAATAGTCCTAGAACAGCAAGCTGATCTAGTGATAATCAGTGAACAGTACCAAAAGGGAAGAGAGGACGGATTATGGTATGAGGACTCCACCAAGACTGCCGCTATCTGGGTACCAAACAGAAGCAGTATTCGATACTCGAGCGAACGACGAGGGGAATGCTTTGTCTTTTTAAAAGTAAACGATTACCACATATTCAGCTGCTATCTAACACCGAGCGATGACATCCAGACATTTGAAAACAAATTGCACGCGATAGAAGATGCAGCCTCGCAAATACAGGGAAAATGCATAATAGCAGGCGACTTCAATTCAAGAGCGGAAGAATGGGGGATGCCAGTAACCAATTCCAGAGGTCGTAGGGTCGTTAATATGGCCGCCAGACTTAGACTTATAGTCGCAAACGTCGGCGCCACTCCAACCTTCAGTCGAATCGGATGTGAAGGTACGGTCCCTGACATAACTCTGGTGTCAGAAAATCTGGCATCCAGGATTATAAACTGGAAAGTCCTTGACATTTACACTGGCAGCGACCATCAATACATCTCATTCGAGGTAAGGGATAGTCAAGTCAGGCGCATAGAAAATATTCAGCGTCCGATCCGAAGATGGAATGTTCGACGCTTAAACAAGGAAGCTTTGATCGCTGAATTTGATAGGAGAACCGACACAGCCCAGCCTATGGAAACTGCTGAGGCCACAGTTAACAGAATCATGTCAACCATTAAAAGAGCCTGCAAAGTCGCGATGCCCAGGTCGGGAAACAGACACAGAGAGGGCCAAGAGGTTTACTGGTGGACAGAGGAAATGAGCACCCTAAGAGAAAACTGTCTAAGGTGCCGGCGCCGGCTAACTAGAGCAAGACGGCGAGGGAACTCTACCGAGGAAGATGCCCAGAACAGAAAGGCGAGAAAAGAGTTAAACGCGGCAATTCGGAAGAGTAAGCTATCAAAATGGAAAGCACTCTGCGACGATATTAACACTGACCCCTGGAAAGTACAACGGTTGGTCCTGATAAGCAAGGGTAAGGGCGATCCCGAAACTGCGTCAGCCCACCGACCGCTCTGTATGCTAGACACAGCCGGAAAGCTTTTAGAGAAGTTAATTAAGCCCCGCTTAGCAGCCGCAGTCGAGAATGCTGGAGGACTCTCTTCGAGACAGTTCGGCTTTAGACCAGGCAGATCCACAATTGGAGCAATCCAAGAGGTCACAAATGCAGCGCTCGCAAGCCATCAAGGCAATCATTACTCCCGCCCAATAGTCCTCCTGGCTACGCTGGACGTGAAAAATGCTTTCAACAGCGTTAGGTGGGCAGAAATGATCGGGGCCCTCCAAAATCGTTTCCATACACCAGAATATCTGATGCGCATTATTCACAGCTATCTAGAAAACCGAAAGCTAGTGTACTCTACCACTGCAGGAGAGAAATGCATCCAAGTCACAGCCGGAGCTGCACAAGGGTCAATCCTAGGACCAGATCTGTGGAATATAGCCTACGACGAGGTCCTCCGCATAGAGATGCCAGACGACACATTTCTCGTAGGATACGCTGATGACATAGCGGCAGTTATCACGGCGCGCAACACGGAGTATGCACAACGCAAGCTAACGCAGGTGATGATCCGTGTAAAGAACTGGCTTGATTCTCACGGACTGAAGCTGGCAACGGAAAAAACAGAGCTTCTACTCATAACGAGACGCCAAATTCAAACGGAAGTGCACATGAGATTAAATGGGAGTCTCATCAGAACTCAGCAGGCCATAAGCTACTTAGGAATGAGGCTAGACTCAAAGCTAACTTTTCAAGCGCAATTAAGACATGCGATAACAAAGAGCTCCATCGCCATACGATCGCTAAGCAGACTTATGGCAAATGTTGGCGGTCCTGTACAATGTCGGCGGAAGCTTCTTATGGAGATAACCAACGCTACCCTCTTATACGGCTGTGAGATCTGGGCAGACGCTTTGACCACAAAGTACAAAGCAAACCAACTCTTGGCGATGCAGAGGACGAGTGCACTGAGAATAATCCGCGCATATCGGACAGTGTCTGGTGCAGCCGCGATGGTCATCGCAGGCGTAGTGCCTATCGATTTACTAGCTCGAGAACGCAAACAAATCTACGAGTTAAGACAAACAGGAGAAGTAACGAGACAGAGAGTCAACACGTGCAAGCAGAACACTCTCGACATGTGGCAGGTCCGGTGGGCGGACGAAAGCACCGGAAGATGGACGGCTAGACTCCTACCCGCTATAAAGTTTTGGATTCAGAGAAAACACGGCGACGTAGACTATTACGTTACACAAATGCTAACGGGACATGGATACTTCAGTAGCTTCCTGCACTCTATTGGCAAAAGCAGGGAGCATAGCTGTGTATATGGTGACGCCGAGAGAGATAACGTAGAGCACACAATCTTCCACTGTGAGCGATTTAAGGAAAAACGACTCAGACTGGCACAAACAACAGGAGATATCACACCAGATAGCATTATAACAATAATGATCAGCAGCGAGGAAAACTGGAGGCATGTCGCGGCTTTTATAGGCGATATTCTTCGCTTAAAGAAGAAGGATTTGGATGACAGGAGTTAATAAGGGCAGTCTGGACGCAGACATTCGATGAGCGCGCAATGCGCGAAACAGGCCCCACTTCGAAGTAATGCGAAAGCTTTGCCGAAGTGGAAATCTGCCTAAGGAGGGGGGGTTTTTAGCGGGTGTAAGTCCCACAAACCACATTGTGACGGCAATGTCAGATGCAGCAGGCATTTTCCCCCCTCAGCCCAAAAAAAAAAAAAAAAAAAAAAAAAAATTATTATTATTATTATTATTATTATTATTATTATTATTATTATTATTATTATTATTATTATTATTATTATTATTATTATTATTATTATTATTATTATTATTATTATTATTATTATTATTATTATTATTATTATATTATATTATTTCTGGCCCAGTTGCTGACAGGATCAGTGACGGACTCCCGCGGCGGCCAAAGATTTCCCTTCGGCGTCGCTCGTGCAGGTTATACCGCCTTTGCTCGGTCGCCAGGGCCCCGTTTATGGGCACCACTGCTGTGGCGGGGTTGGCAGTTAGTCGGTTCCTGGACTTTTTAATCCCCTCCAGTGTCCAACTGATCCCTCAGCAAATATACAGTGCAGACCAACTTCCTCGTTACAATTTTTCCACTCCAAATTCAAGTTTGAACTCCCGTTTGCATATGAGTTCAAATTTGAATTTAATGTTTGAATTGTGCGCCAATTTAACTTGCTGAAAAAAGCTCGTTGCTATGGCGCAAGCTTTAGCTGTGCTGCGATCGGTCTGGCAACTCTCCGACAGCTGATCGCTTGTCGCCGCTTACCAGCACTGCTTTAGTGACGGCGCGGTATTGCCGCAGCAAGTGAAAGGGAAAAACAAGCGACAGACGAAAAGCCAATAAAAAGCGGGAAAAAAAGAAGAAAGGCACTCACCAGTAGGCCTCCCCCCTTGCCCACCGTGTTTGAGTGACTTTGTTTGCCGGCCAGCGGCCAGTAATTCCAGAATCGGCCAAGATGGACTTGCGGCCAGACTCCCTGTTATCTGGTACGTATTGAACGGCTTGCAGAACTCGACGCTCACACTTTTCACAATTTTGTAGGTGGAAAACACTTGGAAAATTGAAAATCAACGCGGAACACAGAAAAGTACGTACGTCTCGGCGTGTATATCTCGATGTGTGAGTGTGTGTGTGAGTGTGTGTGAGAGTGTATGAGTGTGTGTGAGAGTACTCACCCTCATCGGCATGCAGCTCCGGCAACTCCTCCTGATCTCGTCCTTTGGCTCGCACTGCCTTTGAGCGCTTGGCTGGCATTTGCTGGTCTGTTGCGAAATCTGTAAAAGAAATTTGAAAAAAATAATTAAAACGTTTTTTGTGTGTGTGAGTAAGTGTGTGTGTGTAATTGTGTGATGTGTGTGATGTGAGTGAGTGTTTATAATGTGTGTGAGTGTCGTATGTGAGGGTGTCTTAGTGTGCATTACATGCTCCTCCGTTTGGTCATGCTTCTCTTTTGGCGCTGAGTGCTCCTTCTGAGTCATATTGTCAAATGCGCAGCTGCAAAAGAAATTAAATAAAATATAATTATGTATATTGAAAAAAAATGCTTTAGTGTATGTGTGAGTGCGTATTCTGCTTCGACTTGTATGTACACACAAATAAATGTATACATACATGTCAGCGTTGAAGAATAAAAACACCATATAATTGTTAAAATAAATGTACTAAAACAGAAAGTTTTGTAATACATAAGTTTAAACAAGTATTTGTGTTATGCTTAAGTGTTAATAAGGCTCGCAAGCATTTTTCGAAAAACAACCCGCTAGTCGGCCATTTTGTTTTTAGAAAATTGCTTGCCCGCTTTTTTTCCACTGATGTTAGTGTACAGCAAATAATTGTTTAAGCAATTGTAGTAAAATGAAAGTGTTTTAATCAGAGCTTGCAAATAACAGTCGACCGTTTTTTTTTTGCGATCTACTCACGAAAATAACCGAAAAAAACACACACGCTTGCTCTTTGTCTGAGCAGATCAATTCGGTTTTTCTTTTATTCTTTTCGGTTGAATTTTCTCAGTTGAACTAATCTAGTAACTTTTTTTCAATAACAAATTATTGAGAAAAACCGATTGAGTACTCAAAATATGAGAGTCACTAGGTGAACAAAAAATGAAAAGCTCAGTTCAAACGGTCATTCATTTTTTTCTTATGTTCCACGTTATTTTATGTTATACTTCTTAAAATTTTAAAAAGTTTACCCATAATTAGTGGCATCTTGCCCCCAAGAATAGTATGAATACCCTATTTACTCCCTGTAAACATAATAAATTCACATACATATATTATAATTATTTATTCTGTGTTAAGCTTCACCACCAATAAAGAGTTTAATTTTCTCCGCTTAATGAGTTCCGTTTCTCCGACAAAATAAAATGAAGCGCTGAAAATGCCCTTTCAATCGATACTTGCGTCGCCGGTGTAGCCAGCACAACTTGTGCAAGCGCACTCAGGTGTGGTGACTGTAGCTATCTTGTCTCTATAAAAATTCAAAATATTATCGGTCATATGGTAAACGACCATTCATTAAATCGAGGTTCTCGATATCAGCATAGATTTGTTGAAGTTTTGCGGAAACAGGCTCTTCTGCGTTTGTTGCGAGCGCACTGTACATGGGTACGCTCATCCATTCACGAAATCCTTCACTATCAAGAAACAAAAATGGCTTTCCGTCCGTGGTCACTATTTTAACTAGCGAAGAAACGATTGCCTCTTCACTTGATTCGTATGAAATTTTTTTTTTTTTTATAACGGGTTCCACTTCAATGTAATCGTTGCTCTCAACTTCTTCCACTAATTCAGCATGTTTTGCATTTAAGTGCCGTTTTAAATTTGTTGAGTGCGATCCTGCAAGTTTTACGCCGCATACGGTACACTGGGATTTTTTTTGTTGTGCGTCGAATTTAATAACTTGTTGCACTTTTTTATTTTGCTCACGGCCCATATGAGTACTCCACTGTGCGTTGTATGCGACGCATTACTACATATGTATATACATACACTCACTCGCATATCTCTGCGTACACCCTTATTTTTGCTATAACAGCTATGTAAGTAAAGTTATCACGTTAAAAAAAATATATTTGGAAAGGTCGCTTAAATTCCGATTGAATGATGCAAAAATTTCCTTAACCCATTAAATACCCTTCGAAAATTTCGAACTTATGTAAAAGTCACTTTTCAAAACTTTTTTCCTCGATTTTTTCCAAAAAATGTTGGGATGCAAAAAAATTCTTGGAACAATTCAAAGAGTAACTGCAAAAAAAAATTTTCAAAAATAATTTTGCTAGTATTTTTTAAAATTTTTTGAAAATCCTAAAAATGACCATTTTAACCCATTTTTCCTCATTTTCATGCAAAAAGTGCCTTTTTTGCAGTTTTCAAACAATTTTAAAAAATACTAGCAAAATTATTTTTGAAAATTTTCAAATATATTCTTTTTAACGTGATAACTTTACTTACATAGCTGTTATAGCAAAAATAAGGGTGTACGCAGAGATATGCGAGTGAGTGTACATAAGGGTGTCCCTTATTTGGTCTAAGTCAATATTTTTAAACGCATACGGGCTAGTTCTGTTCATTAGGTCCTAAAGCACTCAGAAATAAATTTTTACCTCAATCGGAGTATGATAACCCGTGCCGACTTGGATCGAAAAATTTAAAAATTGTATGGGAAAAAAAAATTTTTTTTTATTTTTTTAATTTTTTAATATTTTTATTTTGTTCGTTAGGTCCTAAAGAACTCAAAACCTAGTTTTCACCTTTAACCCATTAATGGCTGCCCATAGATCGGCTGGTACGATTTTGACGAAATTTGGAAATGTGTGCCTAGAAGACCATAGAAGTTGAAAGAAACAAAAAAAAAATTTTTATCTTCAAATCTAATTTTTTCGATTTCCATACATTTTTCAGCTATTTTCGATAACATTTTGTATGCAGAAAAATAGCTAGATATTCACCTGTAAAAAACTACAAGTATAACAAGGATAACTTAACTGTTCAAATTTTATACTTATATTTTTATTATTTCTCTTTACTATGAAATAAATTTTGCCTCGATATCTCTCACATGCCCCGAGCTAGAATTTTTAAAGTGTCAATACTTTTTTGGGTATTTAAATACCCATTAGCCGTTAATGGGTTAATCGGAGCACGATAACCCATTCAAATTTGCATCGAAACATGAAAAATCATCGAAAAATGTATAATCAGTGTTAAAATACTGTTTTTTCATGTTTCGATGTAAATTTGAATGGGTTATCGTACTCCGATTAAGGTAAAAACTTGGTTTTGAGTTCTTTAGGACCTGATAAACAAAATAAAAAAAAAAAAATTTAAAAAAATTAAAAAAAAAAATTTTTTGTCCCATATAATTTTTAAATTTTCCGATCCAAGTCGGCACGGGTTATCATACTCCGATTGAGGTAAAAATTTATTTCTGAGTGCTTTAGGACCTAATGAACAGAACTAGCCCGTATGCGTTTAAAAATATTGACTTTGACCAAATAAGGGACACCCTAACATACATGCATCGAAACAAACCTACGTCGCATACAACGCACAGTGGAGTACTCATAATATGAAATGTTTAAAAAAATTTTTTTAATATGTCTCAGCTTTCTGTTTGATAAAAATGCTGATATTATAATTTTAGCAATATTGATATAGTTTACGGACTTGAGCTTCAAAACTTTAAAATTATCTAGCGTACGAATAAAAATGTGCAAGCATTGACTTTTATTATAGTTATATATTAGCCAAAGTAAAGGCGCATCGTTCCACTGTTTAACAAGTTTTCTGCTTCGCATTTCTAACGAATTAACAGTTAGCGCTTTTGACGCTTCTCAATGTTTGAGTGCAAAAGTGAAATGAGAACCAATGCAGATCTGTCCTTTTTATAGCTATTTTATTCAGGAAAAATGTCAAAAAATATGTAAATTCGAAAAGCAATCCTATTTTATGAATTCTAAAACTGATCGAATTCAAACACCTATGGTCACAATATAAGCAATCAAGTCAGTCAGCACTTTTAAATTATTTGGTCTCGAGTAGTTGGCATCACTGATGATCGGACTTATTTTTGGTACACGTACAGTGGCTTTTTGCATATTGGGTTTGGGTTATGCTCGCATTTAGGTTTTCGGTTATCGGTTACGGAAAATCTTTAAACAAAGGATTCGTAACGGTGAACCGGTTTTTGAATGTTTCGGCTTTGAAATATCGGTATGGTTTCGGTTCCCAAAAAAAAATGTTTTTTTCCAATATTACTAAAAGTACATTACTTTCCCACTGTTTCATGGAAATAATCATTTAAATTTTTTTTTTAATATAAAAAAATACTTTATGGGTTCTGCCATGTCTCCTCCTGCAAAACCATTGCACCCTTTTTGCACATGTTCAATGGGCACAGGGTATACAAAAATATGCAATAATTTTATTGCCTTGTCAAAACAATTACTCGCCGTATTGTATGTTTAAAATTTAAATAAATTTTTTGGTCATAGGGTATTTTGTAGTCGCCTCTGGACTCAAATGTATATCTAGAAAGAGCGCGCATATACATACATATGTGAGTATGTATGTGAAGTCTTTGAAAAATGCATGCTACATACATATGTATGTATATACATTTGAGTCCAGAGGCGACTACAAAATACCCTATGACCAAAAAATGTATTTAAATTTATACCCTATGCCCAAATATGTGTACATGCAGATATATTATAAAAAATTATTAGCTCATTACATTAGCATTAATATATGTACATAAATAACAAGCTACTATATATTATTAACATAAATAATTTTATGTAAATGCAGATATATTACATACATATGTATGTAAATAGAAATAAATATAATGGGTATTCTGCATTCGCATATGTGTGTCGGCGTATAAATGTGTGCCTGTAAGATTTCGACTGTTTGCTGTCTCACTCGCACTTGCACCCTCTGCGCAAGAAAGCACACAAACTAGGCGCCGATCGTCTTCACGAAAAAAGGAAGAGACAATTGAAATATCGTTTCTCTTTGCATGCATATGTAGGTATGTATGTGTATACCTAAATTTTAAACATACAATACGGCGAGTAATTGTTTTGACAAGGCAATAAAATTATTGCATATTTTTGTATACCCTGTGCCCATTGAACATGTGCAAAAAGGGTGCAATGGTTTTGCAGGAGGAGACATGGCAGACCCCATTAAGTATTTTTTCATATTAAACAAAAGTTAAAAAGATTATCTGCATGAAACAGTAAGAAAGTAAACAAAAATTGAGAAAATAATAAATACTATGCGTCGCGAGTGAAACTTTCCTCTAGAGTGAAGGGTGCAACTCACAAGGTAAACATGTACAGTGGCTCTCAGCTTATTTGACCCAAGAGTGATACAAATAAAAGTTTCGGAATAATTCTTTCTTAAAATATGAAAGAGTTATTAACAAAGTACAAGCGGAGATTTTAACCTTAAGCATAGTACGCTCTAGCCGAAAATATTTTTGCAAGGCCAAAACTCCATATAAAAAAAGGGTTGCAAACATGCTCGAAATTATTTTGTAAGGCCATTTCTAAACGTATGTACGCTGTACCTAAATATGGACAGCTCAGAATATTTTCTGGCGTTTTACAGCACTGTTTGGTTAACAGATGGCAGCTTTATTTTGACCTTTCAAAACATCGATTGAATCGTTGTTTTGACTAGTCGAAATCTATGAACAACAATGGCGGGAAAAAATAAGCAGCAAAATAAGAGCCGAATTGATGTCTTCCAAAATGAAGAACGCATAAGGTTAATTGAAGAGGTGAGAGAGAGTCCAATCATATGGGGTTTAACCGATAAAAAGCATTTTGATGCGACTTTTATCAAAAATGCATGGGAAAGTATTGCAGAGGCCGTTAATCCGAAAATTATGGTATTGGTCGCTGCTACTTCACTGATCAAGTCCATTTGGTCCATTTTGTCACTTTGATTATTTGAAATTGTATTTACTTGTTTGTTGTGCACAGCTGACGCAACAGTGTGACCACAGCAGCAAAGGACCAACAATCTCTCAACTTTTTAGTGATTTTTGGTATTATGCTGTCACACTGAATTCTGTAAGGCCCGACCTCAAAACATCGAACATTTAGAGCGTCCAAAAAGTTTTCAGCTAGAGCGTACTACGCTTTAATGAAAATATTTCTGCATGAACTTTGCTCACATACTCGCCCTTCACTCTAGAAGGGACGTGCACGTCCAATAGAACCTGATGGCATGTGATGAACAAAATACACACAGCCTTCAGCCTGAAAAATGCAGGGGTAAAGCTAAAGGCCAAAGTCTTCTAAGGCTTCAGGGCGAGACACCTGAAATTTTTGAAGAAATTGTCTATCGTTTTTTCAGGGGTAAATTTTGCAGCAAGAAAAAAGTCCGTGCAGCCAACTTAACGTTGCTAACGCCTGGCAATAAATATCGAAATCACTTTTATGAGTTTTAAACCATACTTTTGAGTAATTCTGTATTGTTAATAGAATTCATAATAAATGTAATATATTAAATAACTTATTTTATTAATTAAACATTTTAAAATATGGTTAAATGTTGTTTTATTATTAAATAATATTATCATGGCGGTTATCGATAAATACAAGGGGCTGGCAATGCTATTATCGGCTACCGAAGACATTGCAGCCCTTCGTTTGTGTATTTCGTCATTGTGCAGAAAGTGTAAAATTATGGTAAGTTTTAACCATAAATATATGAATAAATGTTTATTTTCATTGTACTTTAAACCTAATAGATCGCCTGACTTAATTGCCCGATGACAAAGATCATAGCTGTTGCAAGCAAGTCCAGGTGAGCCAGCACGTAAGTAAATTACACATAGACACCAAACTTGTTTTAATTATTGTTATTTTCTTTAGAAACAACATGTAGAGAGGCTTTCAATAATGGAAACTAATTAAGGAAACGCAGAAAAGTATGGTTCATTCCAGGTCAGAATTTCCAATCACCACCACCGAGGATTTGATAGTCATAAGTCATATTGAATCCAAATAATTTTCAGCAGTTTTAAGTTTTACTATATGTAAACTATACGAATGATGTGAATAATATTAAACCATTATTTAGAAAAACAATTTTTGAATATTTCATTTAATTTTTTGTCGCCAATTCGGCACAATTTTCCAGTGGCCTACAGCAAGGGAAATTCAGAGCAAAAATTCCCACCCCTGAAAAAGCTATACAACATTTCGATACCCAATGGTAAATTTGTCGCAGAAAACTGTACAGAATTCATACGGTGCGCTCACAGTTCTGCGCGCCGAGTTCATGTAAAACCCTCATTCGCTTTTATACATGCGTGGCCAAAATTCTCTGTAGGAAATTTCGAAAACCGCGCGGCAGACTCCGCTACGAACTCGAACGTTTTAGTGAGTTCTTCGCAGGGTTCTGCTGCATACTTTTCTGTATGCGTATTTCTGCTTTAAAAAATCTAGTTGGAA